>JAGKTI010011511.1:10021-26271 GCA_018397915.1 Birgus latro | reverse complement strand
AAACCACTGCTAACTGCACTTCAGAAGAAAAAGAGAGTAAATTTTTGTAAGAAATATCTTGCCTGGAGTGAGGAGCAATGGAAAACTGTGCTTTGGAGTGATGAGTCAACATTTACTGTCACTGGTACCCCTTCATCACGAGTGTACCGCAAACCAGGCAGTGACCCCCTGGATCCTAAGTACACTTCCAAGTTTGTTAAATACCCAGCCTCACTCATGGCTTGGGGCTGCTTTACATATTATGGTGTTGGTAGGTTGGTAATTCTACCTGCAAATGAAAAAGTGAACCAGAACAATTATTTGGAGCTCTTATGTGATGTTTTAAGTGACTCTTTTGATAAAACCAAGGCAACAGTATTTATGCAAGATTCTGCCCCTGCACATGTTGCAATGTCAGGGAAACAGTGGCTAACAGACTGTGAGGTTCCCTTTATTCGAGACTGGCCCGGAAACAGCCCAGATATCAATCCCATTGAGAATTTATGGGCACACATGAAGCGGCAGCTGCGTAGTATGGACACATCATCTTTGCCTAAACTTGAGGCTGAAGTCAAGCAGCTATGGAGCAGTTTTAGTCCGTCTGTTCTGCAAAACTACGCCATCAGTCTCCCCAGACGCCTTAAGAAGATAATAAAGATGAAGGGGAATGCCAGTAAATACTAAATTCAATGGTGAGTGTTAATTTATTTGTTTCTCCTTGCTAACCACAAGAATGTTTTCTTTTTTTAAGATGGTGTCAACACTTTCCGCGCCTACTGTACATTCCTTAGCAGTCCCATCTCCACTGCTCTCATTCTTGACCTTTCATTTTCATGCCACACCATAGTCGCACATCCATATATTAAAGCTGGCACTAACACTCCTTCACATAAGCCTCGTGCAGCTGCAAAAAGCCTCTGTTTCTTATCAGGGCCTTCATAACACCAGCTACTTTCCTTCCTTGTGGTACTCTACTTTCTATTTCTTTTGCACATTTTCCTCTCTTTTCTATCACTGTACCCAGGTACAGTATTTGAACTCTCTCACCAATTCCAGTCTCTTTCCATTCACTGTAACATCAAACTGGAAGTCATCTTCTCTCTGGATTACCATAACTTTACTCTTTTCTACATTTACTCTCAAAGCACGACGCTCACAGACATCAGCAAAACTCTGCACTGGTCTACCAAGTACTTGTTCAGTATCTGCAAGTAGTACTGCATTATCAGCATACAAAAAATTTGAGATATTCCACCCATCCCTTTTCTGTCCAACTCTCTAACACAAGAGTTAACCGTTGCTCCCAGTCCTTCATTTATGCAACTGGTCAACTCTGGAACCGTCTTCCTCTGTCTGTATTTCCTACTTCCTATGATCTCCAGTCTTTCAAACGCAGTGTGTCCAGGCATCTCGAATTGAACGGATCTTGAATTTGGCTCTCTTTTGTACTGTTTTTGCTTTTTCTTGGAAGGAACAGTATGCAGGCCTGTGGCCTTTGGTTCCTTCTTCCTTGCATTAAAAAAAACAAAAAAAAACAACGCCAACCCTCTCTCCATTACTCGCGTTATTACTTCTCTCATCACCCGATCCATATACCGTATATATTGAACAACCATGGGGCCATCAAACAACCTTGCTGCATGCCTACACTGATCATGAACCATTTACTTGGATCCCCATTTATCCTTATACATGCTTCACTACCAGCATAAAAACTCTTGACGGCACCTAGCAGCTTATCATCTACACCATACATGCACAAAACCTTCCACAATCCTTCTCTGTTTACTTTGTCTTATGCTTTTTCCAGATTCATAAATGCCATAAATACCTTACAGTCCTTCTCACAAGCCATTTCCACTATCTGTCTCACTGTAAATATTTGATCCACACATCCTCTGCCACTCCTAAAGCCACCTTGTTCATCATTCACTAGGACTTCTGATATCTCTCTTATTTTCTCTATAATAATTCTTCCATATACCTTCCCTACAACACTCAATAAACTTATGCCACAACAATTCTTGCACTCACTTCACTCACCTTTATTCTTGTACAGGGGTACAATCACAGCCTATTTCCACTCTGCTGGCACAGTTTCACTCATCCAAGCCTTCTTGCATATCTCCAACAAGCACTTCATACCGCTCTCTCCAGTATCCTTAATCATCTCTGCATATACCTCAACCCCAGCTGCTTTTCCATTTTCCAGCCGCTTCAAGGCGTTCTTCACCTGTGGGAGTGTCACAGTTCCTGGCATTGCATTCCTTCTTTCCACACCCCCAACACCAATCACGTTTACAGCAGCTCTGCTCTCTATTCTCATTCATTAGGCTTTCAAAATATTCTTTCCATCTGGTCCTAACTTCATCCCCATGGAATCTACCACTTACACTCTTCACACTTTCGTATTTCTTTCCACTGTCACTTCTACATTTCTGCATCTTTTTCCAGAATAACTTCCTGCTTTCAGAGTAATCTGCATTCATTTTTCTTCCTAGATCATCATTTACCTCCTCCTTTTTCTTCTTCACTAGTCTCTTTATGTGCATCTTACTCTCATTATATTCAGTTCTTATTTAAATTGAACCCCTGTCCTGTAACCACTCTAACCACTTAATCCTCTTTTCTTCCACTGCTCTCTTAACTTCTTCATCCCACCATGCTGTACCTTACTTCTTTGTTGTTACTCTTGTCACACCACACACCACTTTAGCATTCCTAACTAAGCAATCCCTATATGCATTCCATAGGCTGTCCAGATCCATCTCATTCCAATTCACTGACTCCATCTCCTCCCCTACTTTGGTCCTGTGTTCATCTGCCATTTCTTTGATCCTCTGCTTCTCGACTTTCAATCTCTCCTTGACTGCTCCTCTCTCTCCTGGTCCACATCACTCCTCTTGGCTTGATCTTGCATACCACAATCATATGATCAGACAGACCTCCACGTTGTCCTCTCACAGCCCTCGTATCAGCCACCATTCCCAGCATCAACCTCTCCTACGAGCACGTAATCAATCAGGCTCCTTTCAATACGATCCACGTTCCCTCTATACAATGTATATTTATTTGCAGCAGCACAAACTGTTGATTTGTGACATGGTGCTTAAGGAACGAGTGATGAGAAGGAGGACATGTGTACCTAGGAGGAAAATATGGAAGCTGGGAAACCAATCAGTAAGGGATGCCTTTTATAGTGAGATGAGGAGAGTGGTGGCTGAACAGGAAGCCATAGACAGAGGCGTTAATGAACAGTATAGAGCCCTTAAGAACAACCTCTTGAGAGTTACCGATGCAATATGCGGTTGGACAAGAGGCCCACCAAGACATAAAGTAACTTGGTGGTGGGATGAGGGTGTAGAAGCTGCAGTTAAGGAGAAAAGATTTCTGGGAATGGAAGAAGGGTGGTAACAGGGAGGAGTACTTGGCTGCCAAGCGCAGGGCTAGAAGAGAGGTATACAGGGTGAGGTCTGAGTCACAGAGACTCTTACTTGATAATCTAAATCATGGAGAAAGGAAAAATATGATTTTTAGGGTGGCAAATCAGGTGAAGAGGGATAATCGGGACATTGTAGGTGAGCAGTGTGTGAAGAATGATGATGGAAGGGTAGTGGTGAACAGTGAGGATATTAAAGATGCATGGAGAGAGCATTGTAGCCGGTTGTTGAATGAGGAGTTTGATTGGGATAGAGAATATTTGGAGCCAGCTGATCCAGTGTTTGGCCCTTGGCCTTTGATTGACGCTGCTACTGTGAGTGAGGGAATAGGCAGGATGCGGGTGGGGAAGGCGGCAGGTGTGTCTGGGTTGACTGCTGAAATGTTGAAGGCCTCAGGAGATGCTGGGGTGAGGTTAGTCACTGACCTGATAAATATGATTGTATATGAGTGTGCTGTCCCAGATGATTGGCTGAAGAGAGTAACTGTAAATGTGTACAAAGAGAAGGGTGATGCCCTGGAACGGGGAAATTACAGAGGTATAAAGCTCTTAGATCAGATAATGAAAGTAATGGAGAGAGTTCTAGAAGGTATGATTAGAGAAAGAGTGAATATTGATGAGATGCAGTTTGGGTTTATGCCAGGCAGGGGGACCACTGATGCCATATTCATTGTTCGACAGCTTCAGGAAAAATATATTGGAAAGAAAAGGGAATTGTATTTTGTTTCTGTTGAGTTGGAAAAGGCCTTTGACAGAGTCCCTAGAGAGGTGGTGAAGTGGGCAATGTGAAAGCTAGGGTTGGCAGAGTGGCTGGTTAGGGTGGTTATGGCCATGTACGTGGGTGCTCGCACCCAGGTAAGAGTGAATGGAGTTTTGAGTGATGAGTGTTCCGTGAATGTTGGTGTGCATCAGGGGTCAGTTTTGCGTCCCTTGTTGTTTATCATGGTGCTTGAAGCCCTCTCACGTGACTTCAGAGATGGACTCCCATGGGAGATGTTGTATGCTGATGATTTGGTGTTGATTGCAGAGAATGAAAAGGAGGCGGAGGAAAGATTTAAGAAGTGGAGAGATGGTATGGGGTACAAGGGCTTAAGGGTAAATGCAGATAAAACAAAAGTGATGATATCTAGGGTTTGTGGCGGTACAATCAGAGGAGAGGGAGAGTGGCCATGTGCAGTTTGCCACAAGGGTGTGGGAAGTAATTCCATCTTGTGCAGTGTTTGTGATAAATGGGTGCACAAGAGATGTAGTGGTATTAGAGGTAGACTGCGAGATGATGCTGATTTCATGTGTGCGGCGTGTCGGGGAGAGCAGGTGGAGACTGTTAGGCGTGAGAGGGTTGAACTTGCAGGCGAGTCTCTTGAGTGTGTGGAGGAGTTTTGTTATCTGGGAGACATGTTATGTGCCGGAGGTGGGGCTGGAGTTAGCTCGGTTGCTAGAGTGAGAAGTGGTTGGAAGAAGTTCAGGGAGCTGTTGCCTCTCCTGACATTGAGAGGACTCTCCTTACGTGCTAAGGGGTCTTTGTATGCAGCATGTGTTAGGAGTGTGATGCTGTATGGTAGTGAGACCTGGGCAGTAAAGGAAGAGGATATTCGCAGGTTTAAACGTACAGAAATGACAGTGATTAGGTGGATGTGCAGTGCGTCCCTGCATGCAAGGCCTGGGGGGGGCTGGGTTTACGATAGAAGAGTTGAGAGGTAGGATGGGACTGGAGTGTATTGGTGTTGTGATGAGGAGATGTAGGCTGAGGTGGTTTGGACATGTGGAGAGGATGAGGGATGATAATTGGGTGCAGAGGGTGAGAAGTGTTAATACTGGGGGAGGGGTTGGGAGGGGTAGACCGAGAAAGACATGGGACGAGGTCATTAAATGTGACTTAAGGGCTAAGGGACTGAATAGGGAGGCTGCCAGAGATCGAGCAGCGTGGAGAGCCGCCATTAGGTGACCAAGGCCGACACATGCAAGCATGTTGGAGCCTTCAAAAACGAAACGAAACGAAACACTAATTCGACGTCACTGGCTTGTTTACGGAAACGTGTCGCTCAATGCCGACAGCCATTTAGGGGTTAATATTAATGATGAAGTGAGAAAGGGGACTGTGAAATCCCCATGGCTCTTCAATATACACTGATCCCTTGGTTATCACACATTAGTACTGAACATGGCATGTGATAACAGAACTGTGCAATAATGAAGAAACAGAGCCTATGAGAATTATCCTAATTGGTACCAGGTTCCCCAAGTGCATGCCCAAATTTTCCCTTTTCAGACAATTCAGACCCAGTAAATGTATAAATACTGTTATGGTAAGTACCAGAAGCAAACACAGGCATGGCTATGTTAATAGAAAGTGATAAAGGGCACAATGAGAAAGCAACACACACCAGAGACAGACCTGAAATGGGCTTGAGGTAAAGGTTTCTGTGGCTAGGGGGTGGGGAGTTAGTGGCCTCCACCTTCAGGGATTAACTCTTTGAACTGGGATTTATCTCTGAATCTCTCAAAGCCATCAGAAACCAGACACTGCATCATCATTGTCGGCAGAAACAAACTCAGATGCGCGATAATGATTTTGAGCCAGCGTACAGTACTGTATATACAGTACAGTATAACCTTATTCATTCAGCATGACTAGAACTCTACCTTTGTCAAATTTTCCATTATGTAACTTCCTTCTCCTTCATATCTGCATCATTACTAAATCTGAGGTGTATGCCACACATAAACATATTTACTTCATTCTGCACTGCTGTGTAAGTTGTTCTGTGCTACCATATTTTAAAGCAAAATATGATGATTCAAAAGCAAACAAGTGTACAGTTCTATTTTCTTGTACTTTAGGGTATGTATCATTGTATCAGTATTTTCATCAGTTTTGTCACTATTCAAGTAAGCCTCTGTTTTTGTTTTCTTGGAGCATGCACCACAATGTTTTCTTGTATATCAGTTCACTGAATGGTAACTTCTTAATTAAACTTTTTTTTTTTTTTTTTTTGTACTACAACAACATTCAACACAATTTCTTTTTTTTGCTGATTTTAATTTTCAGGTCTACTAATGTAGCATCAAATCAATAATTCATAATACTGAAGACACTGCTACTTTATTACTCATATTTCATTTTGTTATGGAAGGTGGGTGCATCCATCATCCACTTACTCAATGTAGTGCTGCCTTATGGTCTCTACAATGAATGACAAGACAAATGGTTTCCTGTAACCCAGGAAACCATTTATTATGCTGGGTGGTAACTATATAACCAAATTATGGAACTTGGTGGTTTAGTGGGTAATTATGGCACTCCAATCGGATTACGCTTGTACAGGTTTATATCCAAGGGATGGTTGGGGTTTATTGCTCATGTAATGCCACTCAGGGATGAGTGAGGCTGGCCACTCTCATCTTAACTGTCAGGACCAAGGACCAACTTGCCTTGCCCCAGGCTTCTACACTCCTCATGGGGCAACACAGGATTAGATGATGGATGATGGAGAAAGAAAAAAAGGTGCATTATGGTAATAAAAAGCTGCATTAGGTGAAGTTCTAATATACTGGATGCTGTATCAATAAGACTTTAATGTATATGGATGGTGTTATGAGAGGTTAAACTCATGCTGACACAAGAAGGGTGGAAAGGGTGTTAACGATGAGGGATAGGGTACCCCCAGTCTAAAATAAGCAGAAGATGCTGTGTTGATTACCAACTGTGAAGAGAGTTTTGCATACTAGTTCAGTCTGTTAATGTCCTAACAGTGTAGTTTGAAGGTAGTTGCAAACTGGAGTAAAATGACAGTCGGTGGAATGAAAGGTGACTCTGAACTACTAGTGATTATAGAAAGATATACACTGGAATAGAGTAGTACTGGGAAGAATGGTGTATAGTGTTATGAAAACCTTGATAATTATGAAACAGAAATTTCAGTATGAAGGCTGCAAGAGAGCTGCATGATATGTTAGTGCTCATGTTAACATGGGTATGAGGCCTTTGTACGGCATGAGTGAAATATCAAGGGTATAAGCGGCTGAAGTGGGAAATTGAGTATGAGTTATTTGTATGGAATGTGTCAAATGAACAGAATAAGAAACAATGTAATGTGCAAAACATGTTGAGTGGGGAAACCTGTTGATTTTTATGTACACTCCGATGGTACTTGTCATATGGATCAAATCCAGGGTGTCCCGGGAGTTAAGTCCAAAACTTTGGGAAATGATCAATAAGGGATTTCTAAGCAAAAAATGTTAAATGAACATGTGTTCAAATCTCAACCGTTACGGAGCTACAGTTACTGATGACCTCATGGACAAAAATGGTCTCCTTCATAATTCGCCCATGAGGTCATCAGTAACTGTAGCTCTGTAACGGTTGAGATTTGGACACATGTTCATATAACATTTTTTTGCTTAGAAGTCCCTCATCTATCATTTCCCAAAGTTTTGGACTTAACTCCTGGGACACCCTGTACATGTTGGGCAAAATTCTGATACTCACAGCATGGTCAGTATGGTACAGTACAGTACAACTTACAACTACTGTAGATATAAGCCATTTCTTAATTCCTTAAACATCAGCCTTTAAACTTGACCTCACGGACAGAATTTATGTATTATACTGTAAGGATGTTTCATGATGCAAGGTTTTACCTGATCATATGTCCACCTAGTTGAACGTAATTCACCAATTGCCTTCTGAGTGAGGAGACCACACAACTCACCCCATTCTCGTTGACTCACTAGCTCCGTTACTGTGCACACTGCCTGCAGTAAATGTTTCTAAACTAAGTTCTAATTACAAAAGGAACCTACATAAACAAACACACTGAATCATTATCACTAGCATTTTGTTATCTTAAAAATTTAAGATATCTGTCTGCACTGCTGGAAAGACTGATTCCCAACAGACTTCATAACAACCCTGATTTTAAAATATTTTTTTCTTGAAACTGCGGAACTATTTATTAGAGCTTCTGTTCTGTGAAAAATACATCTAAATACAAAAAAATTCAGTACTGTACCTACTATGGCTCAATAAATTTATCTTACAGTCATTAAAGAAAAAAAATTCAAACAGATTCTGATTTCACTATAGCTACATTGCTATGTGCCAGTACAGTAGAGTACTGTATCAGTAAAGTGGAAGGTGGGATGATACACCCATAGAAAATGAAACAAGTACATGGCAAGTGTTGTACAATTAGTCAGATGATGAAGAATGCTTCATATCATGGTAATCTGCACTGCAAACTATCCAACATTCAGCAGTTGTGAAAAAGACCAAGTATAAAATAATTTTTTCCTATTTTTTTTTTCTTCCCCTCTCTTGAACACTACTTATCCCAGTAGGATGATATTAATGCCTTCTTGAACTGAAACAGTTCATTACATATACTGTGCTGTTGCTTACATAACAAATGTTACTGAATTTATTTGCTCTGGCTGGCTCTGTGCCAGCATTTCCAGCATTAATTTAACCACAAAGCCTTTTCAGTTGTGATGGCATGTGGGGGTACACACGATCCACTCACGATGTGTCTAGTCTTTAAGTGACAACACTGAGTGACATGCAAACTTGTTTCCTGTAACTCAAAAAACATTTTAATACGCTGAATGGTAACTGCAGAGCCAAAAAATGGGTGTCTGGTGGTTCGGTGGGTTAAGACAACTGAATGTGGCTCATAAGGGCTTAAATCTAAGGGATGCTTGGGATTTATGGACCACAAAATGCCACTCAGAAATGAGCAGCTGGCCACTTTCACTTTAGAATGCCATGACTGAACAGCTTACCCCCAAGCTTCTATGCTCCAGCTGGGGCACTAAGAAAGAAGCAACAGAACGGAGAATCATCCTCATAAACATATTTCAATATGTGTATTCCATAGCCGAGAGAGATTGTGTTCCTCCACATATGGTCATGGGTCATGTGGGAATGAGGCAAGGTACCATGTAATATGAGCAATACTTCAGGCTTTAGCCACTGGTAGAGACCGTAGGATATGCCATGACTGGTCTTACATCAGTAAACTTACTGGTATGTCCTAACCCTCCTTTCATCCCCACCCTCCCATTTCCCCCACCCTATTTCTGTCTCCATCCTCTACCCCTTACCTAAAGAGTCACTGATAACTGTCTTCAATGATAACATGACTCTTTACGTCATTAATGTTTGTTCACCGTATGGAAGATGCAGTTAACACTCTGTCATTGATGCTGTACTTTATATGGGCTCAAACATGCCTCCATGCATCAGTCTTGGTCACTTAATGGTGCCTCTCCATGCTGCTTAACCTTTCGCAGCCTCTTTACTGTATTCAGTCCCTTATCTCTGGGTCATACTGTATGACCTCATCCCAAGTCTTTTTTGTCTGCCTCTTGCAATCCCACTCTTAATTAACATCTTTTACCCTCTGCCTCCTGCTGTCATCCTCCATCCTCTCCACATGTCCAAACCATCTCAATCTAACCCTTCTTGTCATACTATTACATTCAAGTCCCATTCTTCCTCTCAGCTCCTCATTTGCACTCGTAACTCCCCTAGCCTATCATTCAAGGGTGCACTACACATCCACCTAATCATTATCAACTCTCTATGTCTGAGCCTACACATTTCCATTTACTGCCCAGGTCTCATTACTGCACAACATTACACTGCTAACAGATGCTGCACATAAGGACCCCTTAGCACGGAGGGAGAGTCCTCTCAATGTCAGGAGAGGCAACAGCTCCCTGAACTTCTTCCAACCACTCCTTAAACTAGCCAAAGAGCTAGCTCCAGCCCCACCTCCAGCACATATGTCCCCTAAATAAAAGAACTCCTTCACACACTAACTCTCCAAGTAGGTCAAACCTTTCCCAACTCTCTGTCTCTGCATGTTTTCCCCTGCACACTCCACACATGAAATCAACATTATTTCACAGCTTACCTCTAGTACTACAAAATTTTTTATTCACCCATTTATCATAAACATTGCACAACATGGAGCTGCTTCACACACCAATGTGGCAAACTGCACATGGTCACACTCCTGATCCGAGAGTACTGCCGTTAGCCCTAATTATCAATACTTTTGCTTTATCCAAATTTACTCTCAAATCCTTGTACTCCATTCCATCTCTCCACTTCCTAAATCTTTCCTCCACTACCCTCTCATCTGCCTCAATCAACATCAAGTCATTAGCATATAACTCTTTCCATGGAAGTCCGGTTCTGAAGTCACGTGAGAGCTTCAAGCACCATGATGAACAATAAGGAGCATAAAATTGACCCTGTTTGCATGCTAACATTCATACAAACATTAGCAATGTTAAGCAAAATGGGTCTGTAGTTTATGGCCAATGCTGTATGAGGTTGTTTAATTCTTATTACAGTAATACTGACCATAAAAGTTACAGTTGGCACATCCTATGGTCTCCTCCAATGGAACTGGTACAGTACTGCTGTTATTACATGCTGTTGTTCTACATCCTCACATAGCCCATAACCATATACAGTGGAATACAATATTTGTAAGCTATAAGTACAGTATATCATAATTTCACTGCTGGCAACTGTGACTGTGCATGTACTACAGCTCCAGTGGGGTGAAAGTGTATAGAACATTATGGTTCATAACAAACCATAATCATTATACAACAATAATTTCTACAACTGGGCACTGAATGGGATGTCAGATACTACTGTATTTAATATTTTGTTGCTTTTCTTAAAGTACTGTGCTGTAACTCTAAAACAATGAATACATGTACTTTTATACCATCATACCAGAACAATACTTGGTACTACTATGCTGTATGGTACTGTACTTACAATAAACCAATTAGTTATTTGGCCTATATATGTAAAGTATAAATTCTATATGTTGTAGGTGGTGGTGACCATTATCCATTAACTTGATGTAGTGCTGCCTACATCTTCCTTCACCTTTGTCATTATTTTACGTGTCTGCCGTCCACTCTTCCTATTTCCACCATCTTTCTCGTCACCTTTTCTTACTCTTCTTTCCTCTTCCAGTGGCTGTACACTGAGTGACAAGCCTAACAGTTTCCTGTAAGCTAAGAAACCATTTACAATGCTGGGTAGTAACCATATAACCAACTCACATGTGCTCCCTACTTGCCAACAAGTGGACTGGCAGAGGGTTAGTGCCCCTCCCTATAAAACAACTAACTCAAAGACAAACGGCCACCCCTTAGGGGATTATGGTGTCAGGCTATAACAGACAGAGATAAATATATTCTATGCAGTAAAATATTTTCCATCACTACATTACCATACACATAGAGCATATCATAAACAAAAATCTATTGTAGCTTACCTGAACAGCTCCAAACTTGAAGGACTCTATTTCAAAGGAAGGATCCCAATCTCTCTTTAATGCAGCAAGTTCCATTCGATTATGAAGCCACTTAAATGGATTAGGTATGTAAAATACTTTCATTCTGCCAGGGTGAGGATTGTTTCCAGAGAACTGGTGAGCTGTGGTAGTTGTGTGGAGGCTACGAGGCACTGACCTAAAACAAACCAACACCATATACACCACAGTGAAATGCATATATGGAAGTCCAAGTACTCAAGAAAAGAAGCAACATTAGCTACATTCAGGCTGATCATGGACAATGTCCTTTACTCCTAATACATTCAACTGGAATACACACATTGTTTCTATTTTTTTTTAAATTTCAATTAATACCTCCTTAGGCTGCTAGGACATCTGATAAATATCTTCCTTGTGTACAGTGCTTGCACCTTCACTACGTTAATTGTTTTCTGTGCAGCAATATAGGCCTTTTCTTTTTCAGAATCTACTTACCACTGTATGCACTGTGAAAACCTTTGAATGCATTTTTTTATTTTTTTTAACACAAGATAATCAGAAGAAGGAAAACATTTTAAATATGTAAATAGGAAATTTCATAAACCAGATTACAAATGTCCTCCACACATAAAATATCTGTAACAGTTGGACTTCAACTGTTGTTGGTTGATTTGGGTAAGCAAGTTCCAAAGAGAAACTATCTATCTATCTATCTATTCCCAGACGCCTCAATCCCGAACGGGGTGGCCACAAACAAATCGCCTCCATGTCACTCTGTCCCCTGCCATTTCACTACCACGCTCCCAACTCACACCCCCCTCTCTCATATACCTCTCCACTCCATCCCTCCATCTCATCCTCGGCCTCCCCCTCCCTCTTGCCCCCTCCACCTCACTCACATACACTCTCCTCGTCAATCTTTCACTCTCCATCCTCTCCACATGCCCAAACCACCTTAACGTGTTTCTCCTAACGCTTCCCATCACGTCCTCAACCACACCACAACGCTCCTTCACTTCCTCATTTGTTAGTCTGTCTCTCCATGTGACTCCACATGCTCCTCTCAAATAACTCATTTCCACTGCTCTCACTCTTGACTTCTGTCCTTCCTTCAGGGAATAAGGGAATTCTCATAAGCAGTTCTGCAATATGACAGTGTAACAGTCATGTCATGAGCAATACCAGATGCATGCATAGCACAAGGGAAGGTGAAACAATGGATGCAATTTCATCCAAGAATTTGCCATTGAAGTATTTGTAAAATAATACAAGGAAGGCAATATTCTTTTTACATGTAGGAGAGGTAGTTCATTTGTAACTGATGGGTTATTATGGTAATTATTCGTATAGCTTTGCTTTCAATTTTGTCCAGTTGTTTTAGTGAAACCTCTCCATGTCCACTCCACATGGGTAAGCAATATTCAAGCAAAGGGTGCACATGACTTGTAAATTATACTGTAGCTAAATGCTCATTAGTGAAGAAGTAACAGACCCTGTACAATAATCCAAGCTTCTTCGAGGCCTTTTTAGCAAGTGATCTAATGTGAAAGGTCCAACTGTGTTCTGTAAAGCAAATGACCAAGAACTTCAATACTTTTAGAGATAGGTATATTAGTCACACTGAAGATAACATGGGAATCAGGCAAATATCTGTCTACTGTATTGATAAACAAAATATATTTGGTTTACCTAGCATTAAATGTGACAATGTTATTTTGTTCCCATTCAGTGACCAAAGATAAGTCTTGATTAATGAAGATTGCTGTGCTGAGGTGGGAGTTAAAGATATCAAAGTCTGTGAATCGCTGGTTAAGTGTAAAGGAACATTTGCATGTGAATGAATGGGAATATGGGTGACACACAATAGATCATTAATATGAATGAGGATGAGGGTTGGAGCCAGGACTGATCTTCAAGGCACACTGGAATTAACTGAGTGAAAATTGGAAAAAATACATCATCTACCTTTAAACTTTCTGTTGCTGAGATATGAGGAGATCAGTGGAACAAAAGGCAACAGGTCATAGCAAGCGAGATTTGATAACAGGGAATGGTGCCATACTCTGTCAAAAGCTTTAAATATATCAAGGGGTGCTGCAGGGGTTTCTCCATGTTAGTCAAGTTATTCACAAATAGTATGAGTAATGAGACTAAGTACAGTAAAAGTCCTCCAATCCAACCACCAATAATTCGAAAATCCCAATACAGTACTCCGAATTTTTCGGGCAAAATTTTTCAATTTTGAGGGGGGGTTTCTTTGAAATTTTTCTGGGCTTATCTATGGATTTATCTGGCTTGGACTTGCTCTTGGGCTTCAATGTACTTGCCTGCAACTATTCATCTACACTTCTATGCATTTCTGGTGAGTAAAACAATAGCCCATTTCATTTTAAGTGTTTATTTAATGATCATGCACACTCGCTATCACTAATTTCTGCTCAGGGGTGCCCCCTTCCTACCCCTATATATCCAGAAAAGATGGGAAGGAGGAAGCAACAAGCTCCACCCACCTCTACCTCAGCTCCCAACCCAATCCCCCACTCGTCATTCATTACTGGCAGTTACATCTCAAGCTAAACTTGTACTTTACACTCATAGTAACATTACTAATACACAAAAATAAAACACTAGGATATGTAAAAAGCATATAACTATGAACACACCGCAGCAAGAAATTAATGCATTCTAACATTGACAGTAGAACAAAAACATTAACAACTGCTATCCACGGACCTATACTGTGCTGCTATCCCAGGCCTCATGCACTGGGTGCTTACATGCGCTTGCATGCACTTGCATGCGTGCATGTGTGTGTGTTTGCAAAGCAGTGCACCCAACACATGAGGCCTGAGGTGGCCATTGTTAATGTTTTTGTTTCACTGTCAACGTCACAATGCATTAATTTCTTGCTAAAGCATGTTGATAGTAATATTATATAATTTTTACATAATCCTAGTATTGTATGTTTGTATTAGTAATGGGATTTAGTGTTATGCATTAAATCAGCTTGAAATATAACTTCCAGTTAAGAATGATAGGTGGGGTGGAGTTTGGTTGGGGGATGAGGGAGGGTTGGGAACTGGGGTAGTGGCGGGTGGAGCTCATTTCGTCCCCCCTCCCCTCATCCTTGGGTATACAAAGGTAGGCAAGGGGCACTCCTTGGAAGAAATTTGTGATCGTGAGTGGACATATTTCTAAATGTTTTCAGAGGTCCCTCCCAACAGTCCGAAAAAAACAATAGATCGAAAGACCAAAGGTCCCCTGCCATTCGGATTTGAGGACTTTTAATGTACAGTATATCAGCAGTGGATCTTTTGAGGCAAAAACCATACCGTCTGCATGTAACTGAGTTGTTGGATTCAACAAGTAGGTGGGGGCACTCACCATCCACTCACTCGATGTAGTGCTGCCTTGGGTCTCTGCCCTTTCCATTCTTCCATCCTTCCTCTTCTGTCTTTCTTTCCTTCACTCTTTCCTCTTTCTTCTGCCTACAGGTGACTTTACACTCCCTCTTCTGTCTTTCTTTCCTTCTTTCTTTGCTCTTCCTTCTGCCTATTGGTAACTCTACACTGAGTGACAAACTAAATGGTTTCCTGTTCACCATGAAACCATTTACTACACTGGGTGGTAACCATACAACCAAATTATGGAGCCTGGTGGTTTAGTGGGTAATTAAGGTGCTCCAATCAGGTTGCGCCTTTGTAGGTTTATATCCAAGGGGTGGTTGGGGTTTATTGCTCATGTAATGCCTCTCAGGGATGAGTGAGGCTGGTCACTCTCATCTTAAATGTCAGGCCCAACTTATATAGCCACGGGTTCCAACGCTCCTCATGGGGCGATACAGGATTGGGTGATGGATGGAGGGATGGATTCAACATGTTTAACAATGTTCTTATTAATGACAATCTTAAATACTTTACTAGCGGAAGTTGTGTTGGCTATTAGTTTGTAACCAGAGGGATCAGAGGAACTTTCAGCTCAGACAACAAACTAATCTTTGCACTGAATTCCACTGTTAGGGCTAATGACTGATCTGAATGTGCAAGGGTAAAAATAGCTGTAATACACAAAATGCTGTAATAATATAAACACATTCTTCTACTATTTGCCACAGTTATCTACTTGTCCTGAGGTAGCTAATTTACCCCTCCTCCCTCACCATTCACAAATCCCATTCATTCTCACTGAGAATTATTTTGAACAGCGTTTACATCTACCAAGCTAAGACAGTTATGGGCCATACATAAAAAAACACAAAAAAATAACAGTGAACAGAAAATGACTAACAATAAAGCCTAGAGGGGTTTGTACCAATGGGATAGGAGGCAACTGAAGGATTTTCAATCATGTAATACCAACTGAGCCATTAGCCAATCACACCCATAAATGTTCTGGACTATGGCAGCCTAGTATGATCACCCCACATCTCACAAGGGATTTTCTATATATATATATACATATATATATATCAACTTGCCTAGCCCCGGGCTCCTATGCTCCTCTGTGGGGTGACATAAGATTGG
>JAGKTI010011510.1:0-26273 GCA_018397915.1 Birgus latro | reverse complement strand
TTTCCTGCTTGCTATTTAATTTTTCCATGCATGGTTCTTAAGCAAAATAGCTAGAGAAAAGGTTGAAGCAGTGAATTTCATGTCCGGTCCTAACCTAACTTATGGTTACCATAAAGATTTTCATGCCTAACCTGTTTTCATCATGCTGTACAATGTGTTAAAAAATTACCGAAAATGTTAATCATAATTTCCTGCTTGCTATTTAATTTTTCCATGCATGGTTCTTAAGTAAAACAGCTGGAAAAAAGGTTGAAGCAGTTAATTTCATGTCTGGTCCTAACCTAACCTAACCTATGGTTACAATAAAGATTTTCATGCCTAACCTGTTTTCATGATGCTGTTAATGTGTTAAGAAGTTACCCTAAATGTTAATCATAATTTCCAGCTTGCAATTTAATTTATCCATGCATGGTTCTTAAGTAAAACAGCTAGAAAAAAGGTTGAAGCAGTTAATTTCATGTCCGGTCCTAACCTAACCTAACCTATGGTTACCATAAAGATTTTCATGCCTAACCTGTTTTCATCATGCTGTACATGTGTTAAAAAATTACCCTAAATGTTAATTATAATTTCCTGCTTGCTATTTAATTTTTCCATGCATGGTTCTTAAGTAAAACAGCTGGAAAAAAGATTGAAGCAGTGAATTTCATGTCCGGTCCTAACCTAACCTAACCTAACATTGTGTTAATCATTATTTCCTGCTTTTAATTTAATTCTTTCATGCATGGTTATTAAGTGCACCAGCTATGAAAAAGGTTGAAGCAGTGAATTTCATGTCTGGTCATAACCTAACCTAACCTAACCTAACCTAACCTAACCTAACCTAACCAAACCTAACCTAACAACCTAACCTAACCATTTTTCTGGTAGCAATTAACATCATTTACTGTATTTGATGCTTTGTATCCAATAATTTAGTGCATAAAATGTGAGAAAAGATGATTTCCATGTCCGATACTTACTTATACTATGCTGGCAAGTTCTGAGCTCCTGTGACTCACTCACCCCTAAATCATCATTTTTTGGTTAAAATTCAATAAATTCATGCTATGTATGCATTATTTATGTGAAAAGGGACCTAAATAAGTGCTATATATGTCCACTAGGGAGGTAGGAAGGTAGTTTTCTGATTTAGGTTAGGTTAGGTTATTGTCATGAAAAACCAGTGCTGGAGCTTCAGGACCAATATCCGGACAAAACCAATATCCGGACATGCCTTTGGCTCTATTACGTCGGATATTGGAGGGATTACTACTTCCAGAGACATCACATATCTGTATGTGGCCACAGACTGGGTCTTGACAGTAATTAAACAAAACTGTATGTATTGGATACATAGTGCGTATCGGGTGTTGATGGTACTCACACAAAAGTCTATGTATTGGATACATAGTGTGTATTAGACGCAAATAGACCATCCAGCTTCGTCCTTGGAATCTTCTGTCAAATTAAGAAGAGAGGATGAGAGTGTTAGTGTATATTGTTGTTAGTGTGTGTGCGCACGCACACACCTGCTAAGTCACGAGTGATGACGTCATCGGAAGGTTCCTGTGGTATGCAACTGGGAACCTTAGTAGTTCACGTTGTGAGGCCGGTGAGTGTGGTTTGCCTAGTTTCCTACAATCAGACATTCAAAATAATCTTTCACCTGGTCCTTACTTCATCCCCATGGTTAATAATCTACAACTCACATCCTTCGCACTTTCACATTTCTTTCCACTGTCACGATCAATGTGGGCGTGTGACAAGGTTGTATGATGTCCCCGTGGTTGTTCAATATACATATATGGATGGGGTAATGAGAGAGGTAAAAATGCATGTAATGGAGAGAGGGATAGCACTGGTAGTGAATGGTGATGGATGGAATATCTCAAATTTGTGGTATGCTGATGATGCAGTACTACTGTACTTGCAAAATATGGGACAAGAGCTTGGTAGACTAGTGCTGAGTTTTGTAGATGTATTTGAGCATCATGCCTTGAAAGTAAATGTAGAAAAGAGTAAAGCAATGGTTATTGAGAGAGAAGGTGACTCCCAGCGTGATGTTTCAGTGAACAGAGAAAGACTGGAACTGGTGAGAGAGTTCAAATACCTGGGTACAGTGATAAGAAAAATGTGCAAAAGAAGTGGAAGGTAGAGTGACACAAACGAAGGAAAGTAGCTGGTGCTACGAAGGCTTTGATAAGAGACAGAGGCTTGAGTGTTGAAGCCGCACAAGGCTTACATGAAGGAGTGTCAGCTTTAACATATAGATATGAGACTGAAGTGAGGCATGAAAATGAAAAGTCAAGAGTACGAGCAGTGGAGATGGGACTGCTGAGGAATGTATGTGGAGCAGAGAGTGGACAAGATACGAAATAATGTGATTCGTGAAAAATGTGGAGTAAGGAAGTCTGTGGACACCAGAATTCAAGAGAGTGTACTGAGATGGTATGATTATGTGGAGAGAATGGATAACAATGGAGTGGTGGAAAAGGTACACCCGAAAGCAATAATCGGTAGCCCTCCTAGGAGCTGAAACCAAGGGAAGAATAGAACGGGCGAACGAACATGGCCTCCCCCCCTCCACTCCACTCCTCTCTACCCAACCCGTCTAAGCGTTGCTAGGTAGGTTTGTAACAACCGTGGCTGGGTATATTACGCTGTGTCCATGTCTTCATGATTTAACATACTACGTGAGTTACCATTAGCGTTAATAACGTATCATTGAGTAATGTGCAATACAGTAAAACCTCGATATAATGGACTTCAGTAGACCGGAATTCGCTTTTATCAGACTCGAGGAGCTACCGGACTAAACTCCTATATATCGGAAAAAGTCCGATATAGCCAGAAAGCAGTCCAGACTGCCTGACAGCTTCGGCTATGTTCACCACAATAAGACAAGTAAAAGACATGTGTTTCAGTGCACAGTACAGTATTATTATACCGTTTGATTAATGTAGTGAAGGTATAACACAGTACACTGCAATGGTGGTGAAAACCACTGATGCAATCAGGACTAATGTCTGATATATCGGAAAAAGTCCGGATTAGCAGGGGTAAGTCCGGATGTCACTTTTATCGGAAATTTGCATATTTCGGACTGGCCTGAGCCCCAATTAGTCTGTTATAGTGAGGTCTTACTGTAATGTGTTACTAGCTAACATTTGAGCGTGGAGAAGCAATGTGATGTAAATAAAGGAAGAAGCATGAAAAAAGCGGAGTGAGTATAATTTTATTGCACTTTAATAATACATTCATATTAATATCAAGTAAATAGTATTTACATTTCAACTGTATGAAAATATTTCACTCACATTTCCGATATCCATTACCGTCTGTCACTCCATTCCCCTCCACCCGCACACTTTTATGCCACTTCACCAAAGTGGGAACCAACAAATCCCACAACATGAATGAAACATCTAACATGCTTTGATCACACATTTTATACATCTATATATTGCGAATCAGGTGAACAACATGATACCATACTGTACAGGAGCGAGTTCTCTGTGGTTTAAATTGGTAGGCGAAATACACCCAGAATTTTCCAGTGTTAGTGCCACAAGATCATAAAGTTGTGTATTGCTAGCAGATTGTATAGGGGTTACGACCTTTGTATGCTGCCTGTCCCTATAGAAAACAACTTGGCATTTATCATACGCGAATCTAAGACTTATACGTGAGACATAGAAGACTTATTTTGCTCTAGGCATTACTGCAGCGGTCAAACAAAATTATTTCTCATGGGACTAGCCATCTAACCGTTTGCTGTAAAGTAACAATCCCACAATGCAGTCATTACATCTGCACATGCTGATGTAATTATTACTGTGATTAGGATGAAGGATATGATGATGGGGTAAGTGGTAACTGATTCGGTAAATAACAGTCTTCATCTTTAGATTGAATGGCTATGCACTGACACTGTGATGAAGGTCTGTGTATATGCATATGTGTGCAACTATGCAACACGTGTGTGTGTGCGTGTGTGTGATTCATACCAGAGGATGACTCGAATCTTTGAAGCAAAGTCTCATATATATATATATACATACAGTAGGCGCGGAAAGTACTGACTTTTTTTGCTGACGTCATTCTTTTTCGCGTTAAGTAGGGTCAATACTACCCTCCCCTGTGATGCGAAATGAGCTGACGCTTTTCAACGGGAGCTGGCAACCCTGCTTGATAGGTTTGGCACCACAGGAGCAGGCTCAGTAATGTTTGGGCAGTCACAGGAGGAGGATTGTCTCTGTGTGTGATGCACCACGAGGGCATGTTTTGACTCAAATAACAGTTATTTGGTTACCTACCACATTCTCATCATGCCTAAAGTAACCACAAGCAAGGACAAACGTGTGGAAGTGATTACTTTATACAAAGCTGGCCACAAACTCCCATTTATTGCAAATCAGATGGTGTTAGACTGAGGACAGTGCAGAGACTGGTGAAGCGGTTCAAGGACAGTGGGGAGGCCATTTCTCCCACTCCACTTCCCAAGCCTGGGAGACCTCGTAAGACAACCTTCAGGACCCGTCAGCTGATCTCAAGGCAAGTTAGCAAGGATCCAAGGCTAACAGCATGGGATTTAAAAGAAAAGAACCCACAGTTGCTGGCAAATGTGTCTATCAGAAGTGTGCAGCAGCTGTTGCATGACGATCTGGGCTACAGGAGTTTTTGTGCTCGTAAAAAACCACTGCTAACTGCACTTCAGAAGAAAAAGAGAGTACATTTTTGTAAGAAATATCTTGCCTGGAGTGAGGAGCAATGGAAAACTGTGCTTTGGAGTGATGAGTCAACATTTACTGTCACTGGTACCCCTTCATCACGAGTGTACCGCAAACCAGGCAGTGACCCCCTGGATCCTAAGTACACTTCCAAGTTTGTTAAATACCCAGCCTCACTCATGGCTTGGGGCTGCTTTACATATTATGGTGTTGGTGAGTTGGTAATTCTACCTGCAAATGAAAAAGTGAACCAGAACAATTATTTGGAGCTCTTATGTGATGTTTTAAGTGACTCTTTTGATAAAACCAAGGCAAGAGTATTTATGCAAGATTCTGCCCCTGCACATGTTGCAAAGTCAGTGAAACAGTGGCTAACAGACTGTGAGGTTCCCTTTATTCGAGATTGGCCTGGAAACAGCCCAGATATCAATCCCATTGAGAATTTATGGGCACACATGAAGCGGCAGCTGCGTAGTATGGACACATCATCTTTGCCTAACCTTGAGGCTGCAGTCAAGCAGCTATGGAGGAGTTTTAGTCCGTCTGTTCTGCAAAACTACGCCATCAGTCTCCCCAGACGCCTTAAGAAGATAATAAAAGTGAAGGGGAATGCCAGTAAATACTAAATTCAATGGTGAGTGTTAATTTATTTGTTTCTCCTTGCTAACCACAAGAATGTTTTCTTTTTTTAAGATGGCGTCAACACTTTCCTCGCCTACTGTATACTGTACATATATATATATACAGTAAGTCCTCGTATTTCAACGCATTTTACTTCGACGCTTCATTTTTCGCGATAGAAAAAAATTCCGACATGTCGCAAACTTCGTCACTTTTTCCCAATTTTCATCGCCGCTTCCAGCTGGCAGCTGACACTCAGCAGACGATGCATACCGATTCTCATTTGTTGGCAGCCATCTTGCGACCACCCTGCCCTCTATCAATACAGCAGCAGTACTACAGATCCCTTCACCATTGTGTTTTTTGTGCAGCCAAGAAGCAGAGGATTTTGCAGCTCAATGAGGAGGGGCTGACTGCCCCTGAGATACGTCACCTGACTGGGGCTCCTGACAGCACCATAAGGACAATCAGAAAAAACAAGGCAACTCTCAAAAAGCAGGTGAGTGCACATTAAATAACAATAAAGTAAATGTGTCTGTGTTTTTTCCCTTAATCTTTATTTGTGCCATGGTTTTCTACTGTATCAATATCCACCTAATGGAGTTAGTTTTTAGAGTTAACCACAATTCAGAGGAAGAATATACAGTATTGTAATGAAAATCGGTAACATTGGTTACTGTTATGTTGCATTATACCCCTAAGGAGAACAAGGAACCTCTCAGCAAGCAGGTGAGTGCACGTAAAATAACAATAAAGTAAATGTGTGTGTTTATTTTCCCTTACTCTTTACTTGTCACTGTTTTTTACTGTATCAATATTCACCTAATGGAGTTTTTTTTTTTTGGTGCGATCAGACGCACAAGCCTACACACAGCAGAGGTGGACGAAACGGCTGTAAGACACCACTTGACACACTACGACTTAGACTCAGGTGTGGTTGACATAACAGAGGAAGAGATGAACTTTAGTGAAGAGAATGAAAGGCCAGATCACACTGCACAGGAGAAGATGACCACCCAGAAATTGATCCACAGCCTGTCCACCATAACCGATATGGCAACAACCTTCGAGACATACACCAGGACTATGTCTGAGGCTACCCAGATCCTATCCACCTTGAATGATCTGAAGTTTCAAGTGATGGCAGTCTACAACAGAAACATACTGGAGCAGAGACAAGCCAGGATCACACGACTTTTTAATGTGACACAGAATGTGGCTGCTATTATGCAAGACTTAGATGTGACACGAGAGGAGGATGAAGGAGGAGAAGTGGACAGAGAGGAAGTGGAGTTGCTGGAGCCAGAATTCAACTTTGAGGGCTTCGGCTTAGGTGATAGGGCTTCCCCAGAGAGGCCCATGTCACCTAGTAACTAGCCCATCCACCCTCAACACACCTTCACCTGCCACTCATGCCAATGTTTACTTTATTTCTGGTAAGGATTTTTGGTTTGCAGCTCTTTATAGCAGTTCTAATGTCATTTCAGGTACATGTTTATTGTGTTATGCTGTATAAGCAACTAGTAAACACTTCATATTTAGTTTTGGGTAGGGCCTGTTTCGTATTATAGGACTTTGAAAGGGTAAGGTAGCTGTCCCACTGGAACGCCCATCTATTTTTCCCATTGATTCTTAACTTCACACTTCGACGTTTCACATTTCGCGACGTTTTGGCGGAACATCAAAACAGCGAAAAATGAGGACTTACAGTAGTATATAGAATATTATTCGTTGTTGATTTTCTGGCAATACAAATATAAATAACCAGAAAACATTTTGTACGACTGACAACCTGGAGCACCACGAGATGGTAACATATATCGTAAATGTGGCTGAAAAAGCTTCGTTCACCTGGACTGAGAATATTATTTACCTGATATTAATAAAAATATATTATTATAGTGCATTAAAATTATACTCACCCAGGTTTTTCATATTCATGCTTTTATCTACATCACTTTGCTTCTCCATGTTCATATGCCAGCTGGTAACACGTTATCGCAAATTACATCATGGTACGTTATTAACACTGGTGGTAACTCACGTGAATGTTAATTCATGTAGACATGGACACAACATAACATCGCCAGCCACGAATGTTGCAAACCTAACTACAAGGATTCAGACGGGGGTTGGGTAGGGAGGGGTGGGGTGGAGAGGGTAGGTGTGGGGGGGAGGTGGCTGTGTTTGTTCACCCGGTCTATCCTTCCCTTGGCTTCGGCACTTATAGGGGATACCGATTATTGCTTTCGGGTGTACAACTGAGTGAATTTGAAAGAGGGAGGAGGCAAGGCAGGCCAGGAAGAAGGTGGAGGGATATAGTGGATGAGTGTGTGAGGAAAAGAGTATGGAAGTTGGTGAAGCTATGGGAATGACAAGAGACTGAGCTGGCAGGATGAATTTTGTGCAGAGGACTGCATGACCAGAGATCTGACACCCCTTTTAACAAGACAGCATTCAAACTGGATCTGTCTGATAGGTATATGTGAAGCTACAGAGCATGGTGAATTTTTTTTGGCCAATCTCATAGAGCCAGGATTTCGAGGGCTTGAATGATGAGTGAATGGAAGTGTGGCCCACTGAACTGGGCAAACTTTGGCTGTCTGGATGCTGCTACTCCTCACCCTATCCTAGTGTGGAAAAGAAGGTCCTGAGATGATGATAATGATGATGATAATGAAAACTGTTAAAGAAAACAAACAAGTAAATGCTATAGGAGGCAGTGCGTTAATTATGATAATAAGAAATCCTAAACAGAACTTTCTAAAATTTCAGAACTACTGTTCAGGGAGTCAGAAGTAATTTGCAGAGTACAAATCCAGTATGGTGACAAGCAACAAGTTTTAGTAGCATAAGACTGAAAAGAAAAAATCTTCAATAAACAATATAAATGTCATTATTATTTATAAAATAACTTCCATTACAATACTAGAATTAATTTAAAGTCATTTATATCTATTTCTATTGTCTCCATGGGCGACGACAGAAATCAGGAAAGCGGTGTTGGTTTGGGGGCTATTTCATAATGGTTCAACCAACAAGCACGAAAGGAGACAACTTTTACTCAAAGACCTACAGTTACTGCAATGCATTTTGTCCAGTTTTCCATTACAAAATACCTCTGAAAGATTTCATATACACCAGAGGACTATTAGTGAATTAAAAAAAAAAAAAAAAAAAAGTTGGAGCTCTTTGGACAATGCCAACTTGTCAGCATAGTATCTTCAGTGCATAAACAACTGGCAAGAGTAATCAAATGCAGAAGCTCATAAATAAATAATTGAGTTGGAAGAGTTGAGAGGTAGGATGGGACTGGAGTGTATTGGTGTTGTGATGAGGAGATGTAGGCTGAGGTGGTTTGGACATGTAGAGAGGATGGGGGGTGATAATTGGGTACAAAGGGTGAGAGGTGTTAATATTGGGGGAGGGGTTGGGAGGGGTAGACCGAGAAAGACATGGGATGAGGTCATTAAGTGTGACTTAAGGGTTAAGGGACTCAACAGGGTGGCTGCCAGGGATCGAGCAGCGTGGAGAGCCGCCATTAGGTGACCAAGGCCGACGCATGCAAGCATGTTGGAGCCTTCAAAAACGAAACGAAAACTTCCAAATCAGCATTTTTAGTTACGCAAATCATACTGGTTTATTTAAAAAGAAAGGTAGTGCCGATTAAAAGATAGAGCAAAAGTATGTGCTTCTGCTTTGCAAGAGCTTACTAATTCATGTTTTTTACTGCCAAATGTAAGAGAAAAGGGTAAAATCTGTCACCTCCTTACAACTGAAAAAAGTTTTGCATCAATTGGGAAGAAGGTGGCTAATTATAATTATTAAAAACGAGGAAAAGACAAGGAATTACAGGCAGAATGGTCCTGTTGTTACTGCAAGTAGAGTATCATTATTAAGAATAATTTCACTGTTGTGGCATCTTTATTGTTCCTGTATCGTAACCATAGCATCTGAAAACAAGGTAGTGCATTGCAGCCACAAGAATTTTCCTTAACTGGTCTTCGAAACCAGACCATCTGTATTTCACATCCCGGTAAGCAAATACATCAGGAACATGGGGTTTTACTGTGTGCCACGCACGGAGTAATACATTACATATTCATTCAAATTGGGAAGTGTATGTAAGTTTTAATTTCTAATATATTACTGCCTCATGTTCTCAGCATGATATATGTACTTTATTTCATATGACGTGATGAAGGCACAGAATTTTTACCTTATAATTACTAAGTTTTCTCTGAACGTATGGCAGTGCAGAATGACTGAGGCAATCTGAAACACTGCCATCATCAATTCTTGGGGCAATTATACATGCTACTACTTTCTTTCACTACAAAAAAATAATCCCATCACAAAGCTAATCTCTTCATCATTTCCTGAGTGCATGCCCACACTCTTGTCACCATGATGGGCCATTATTGCATGATTACCCACAAAGGTCTGTGTAATATGTTGCAAAAATACAAGCTGAAAAGCACAAGAACTCCTTCTGCATTTAACACTGCACAGTGAGACAAGAGGAACTGATGCTGCTGTCCACAGCTTGCCTAAGTGGAATGCCAGTCAAGAACCACTACACCTCACCATTTGGGCCTTGATTGACCCTTGCACCTCTTCCCATGCCATGTGTTGCACAAGGCCCCCTTTCAATTTGCTACTGGAGCTGGGCCCAGGAAGCTCAACTGTCACACCTTCTATGAACATCAACATCCATACTTCCAGTGCCATTACAGGTTCTCATGTACGCTCATATTTATTTTTTTTTTTTAATGCAAGGAAGAAGGAACCAAAGGCCACGGGCCTGCATACTGTTCCTTCCAAGAAAAAGCAAAAACAGTACAAAAGAGAGCCAAATTCAAGATCCGTTCAATTCGAGATGCCTGGACACACTTCGTTTGAAAGACTGGAGATCATAGGAAGTAGGAAATACAGACAGAGGAAGACAGTTCCAGAGTTGACCAGTTGCATAAATGAAAGACTGGGAGTAATGGTCAACTCTTGCATTAGAGAGTTGGACAGAAAAGGGATGAGAGTTTGTTGCTAGACGGGTACTACGTGCCCGTCGTAGAGGTGGAGGGATGCAAGCAGACAGTTCAGAGGAACAATGACCACTGAAGTAGCGATAGAAGAGAGATAAAGATGCAACACTGTGGCGAAGAGACAATGGTTGAAGGGAATCAGTAAGAGAAGGAGAGTTAATGAGACGAAAAGCCTTTGACTCCACCCTATTGAGAAGAGCTGCATGTGGGGAGCCTCCCCACACATGAGAGTTGTACTCCATACACGGGCGAATAAAACATGCATGAGCATGGATGAAAATAGTGTTATCGTCACAAAATCAATTTTGCCCTGGTGGTGGTATGTCAGGGTGCTCATCATCCACTCATTTGATGTAGTGTTGCTCTCCGATGACTGCCCTTTCCTCTCTTCCTTCCTTCTTTCCTTTCATCCTCTTCTCTCTTTCTTTCCATCATTCTTTCCTCTTTCTTATGCCTATGGGTGACTCTACGCTCCCTCTTCAGTTCCTTTTTCCTTCATTCTTTCCTCTGCCAATAGGTGACTCTACATTTAGTGACAAGCAAAATGGTTTCCTGTACACCAGGAAACCATTTACTATGCTAAGTGGTAACATATAACCAAATTATGGCGTCTGGTAGTTTAATGGGGCGCTCCAATCGGATTGAGCCCGAGCAGGTTTCCATATCCAAGGGGTGGTTGGGGTTTACTGCTCACGTACTGTCACTCAGGTTGGCCACTCTCATCTTAAATGTCAGGAGCAACTTGCCCAGCACCGGGCTCCTATGTTCCTCATCAGGCAACACAGGATTAGATGACAATGACGATGAATGTGATGATGGTATTAGACCTCTATGGATAAGCAGCCTCTCATGAATGAGCTAAGAATAACAAATAATGAACATTATAAAGCACAAACTGTACCATGAAAATGGTAGCATATGTGTAGTTGTATATTGGACTAGATAAAGTATGGTGCATGCAAGGATGAGGGCAGCAAATGTAGTGGTATTATAAAATATGTAGCAAGAATAGTGGTATTACAAAATATGTAGCATGTGTAGTGGTATTTTGAAATATGTAGATGTGTAGTGGTATTATGAAATATGTAGCAAGTGTAGTGGTATTATGAAATATGTAGCATGTGCAGTGGTATTACAAAATACATAGAATATGTAGCAGTATTATTATGGAACATGTATGTATATACCACTATGTAGGTTAACATGTACAATACACAAATGAACCTCATTTTATGACTAGGATGCTCTGCTGGAAAACTAATTGGATGATGATTAGTCATAAATCAAATATACCAAAAAGTGGGTTCAATGGACATACATTTCTGTAAATGGTCAACCAAACAACATAAGTTTCCAGCTCACCTAAACAGGTAGATATTTCACTTCACTCGCTGCTCAAATTCCAACACCATGTTACTGTACTGTACTGTTCAATCACTGACACTGAGTCACACACTTGAGAGTGACTGAGTTCAAAGGTCAATTTGTAACCAAAATGACTGTTGGTTTGCACGTCAGTGACTGCTGAGACTTCATAGGGGATCATATTGAGAAAATGACATTTGTATATTGAAACACGGTGCTCAAATTTTAAGACTGCATAAACGAATAATAACAAGGCAGTTGGTCATAAAATGAGATCTGCCTGTACTGTACAGTGGTGCAGTGGGATTTATAATGAACATACCAGGAAGTGAGTAACGTGTTTGTAGTGTAGTCTTCTCTATGCAAAGTGTAGCAAACTCATTGGATGGGTCCTTCTGGCCTCGATGGAAGGGACGTGAATATGTAAACACTCGGACGTCATTAGCTCGGTAATGCTTCCTTATTTGGTCACTCACATGTGGAGACAAAAACTGAGGTTTGATATCAGGTACGCAGTCTACCTTGCTGATCTGAACATCTGCAAAGATAAAGCTGATTTGCATTCTGACACCATGCTAAGTGAGGATAAATGAAATTAAGTAAAACCTCAATTTAGCGGACTACAGTAACAGCAACTAAACCCTGTCCGTTACTGTAGACTGTCTGTCGTATGCAAAATAACCCTTTCAAACCTACCCAAAGAAACACAAAACACAACTCAAATATCTCTCACTAACATTAAAGCAATCATAATACTATAACAAACAAAGCAAAAGAAAAACAATGACATGACATAAAACAAGGCATTACAGTATTATTTTTATCATTATTATTATTATCATTCATCATCACCATCATGCAGACCTCCTTTCCCACTCTAAGGCAGGGTGAGGATTATTATTATTATTATTCACAGAAGAAATCTGTGCAGTAAGTGAGGAGGTGTGTGGGGTGAAAAGAAGACGAAAGGGGGTTCGGGAAACAGCATGGTGGAATGAAGAGGTGAGAGAGGCTGTGGCACAAAAGAAGAAAGCATACAGTGAGTGGATGAGGAACAAGGACGTCGAAGAAGCTGAGAGACTGACGAGAGAGTTATATGTAGAGAGGACGAGAATGTTATATGTAAAGAGGACGAGAGAGGTGAAAAAATTAGTGAGAGAGAGTAAGAAGAGAGTGGATGAGGAATTTGGAAGGAATTAGAGTGCAAAGTGGAGGGAATATAAGAAAATGTTCTGGAAGGAGGTAAAGAGAGCTAGACAGGGTGCCAATGAAGTTAGTGGGGGTGTGAAAGATAAAAATGGTGGATTACTAGTGGAGAAGGGAGAAAAAGTGAACAGATGGAGAGAACACTTTAATGCACTGTTGAACATAGAGAATCGAAGTAATGCAAGTATAAGTGGCCGGGGAATGGCGGGGAGAAGGAGGGTTGTGAGAAGAGAGGAAGAAATCAGTAGGATGGAAGTGGTGCAAGCAATGAAGAAAGTTAAAATGGGGAAAGCCCAAGGAACTGATGGAGTGTGTGGTGAAATGCTGAAGCATGGGGTGAGATAGTAATAGAATGGAGGTGGAAGGTGTGCAGATTGGCCTGGGAAGAAGGTGGAATCCTGGAGGATTGGAAGTCAAGTATAATTATTCCTCTGTACAAAGGAAAAGGAGAAAGAGAAGTGTGTGGTAATCATAGGGGCATTTGCCTTCTTAGTGTAACAGGAAAAGTATATGGCAGGGTACTTATTGACGGAGTTAGGGAAATAACAGAGGAAGTAGTGGGAGAAGAACAGGGAGGTTTTAGGAGGGGAAGAGGTTGTGTAGACCAGATATTCATTCTTAGATCTATAGTGGAAAAGTTTCTAGAGAAGAGAAAGAAGTTGTATGCAGCCTTCATGGATTTGGAGAAAGCATATGACAGGGTGGACAGACAAGGATTGTGGAAAGTATTAAGAATATATGGAGTGGATGGGAAGTTGTTGAAGGCGGTGAAGAGTACGTATGAGGGTGCTAAAGCTGAAGTGCGTGTGGATGGCAAACTAAGTGAATCTTTCCATTTGACGGTTGGATTGAAACAAGGATGTGTCATGTCTCCATGGTTGTTCAATCTGTATATGGATGGGGTTATAAAAGAGATAAAACGTTGGGCAGCGGATGTTGGAGCGGCCCTAGTGATAGAGGGCAGTGTTTGGAAACTCCCTGTACTGTTGTTTGCAGATGATACTGTGTTGTTGAGTGAAGACGAAGGGGAGCTGCAAGGCTTGGTAGATGAGTTTGGGAGAGTGTGTAAGAAACAGAATTAAAGGTGAATGTAGGGAAGAGTAAAGTGATGGTCTTTGAGAGAAGTGATGCCAGTGAAGTGATGGTCTTTGAGAGAAGTGATGCCAGTGAATGTACAGTGAGATTGGATGGGGAGGATATGGAGAATGTGAGTACATTTAAGTACTTGCATTGTGTGATGAGTAAGGATCGAAGTATGTTGAGGGTGAAGTGCTTGAAAGGGTGCAGCAGGGAAGGAAGATTGCTGGTTCATTGAAAGCAGTGATAAGAAACAGGGAAGTGAGCATGGAAGCAAAAAAGTTGTTACATGACAGTATTGTAATACCAACTCTAACATATGGAAGTGAAGCTTGGACCCTGTTGGAAGGATGGATGTCAAGAGTGAGAGCAGTGAAAATGAGTTATTTGAGAGGAGCATGTAGAGTCACATGGAGAGACAGACTAACAAATAAGGAAGTGAAGAAAAGTTGTGGTGTGGATGTGGACGTGATAGGAAGCGTTAGGAGAAACACATTAAGGTGGTTTGGGCAAGTGGAGAGGATGGAGAGTGAAAGACTGATGAGGAGAGTGAGTGAGGTGGAGGGTGGGGAGAGGGAGGGGGAGGCCAAGCATGAGATGGAGGGAAGGAGTGGAGAGGTACATGACAGAGGGGGGTGTGAGTTGGAAGTGGGGTAGTGAAATGGCAGGGGACAGAGCGACATGGAGGCGATTTGTTTGTGGCCACCCCATGCGGGATTGAGGCATCTGGCAATGGATTGATAGATAGATTATTAATATCATCATCATTATTATTATTATTATTATTCATCCATCCATCCATTCATCCATCATCCAATCTTACATTGCCCCATGAGGAGTGTAGAAGACCGAGGCTAGGCAGGTCGGTCCTGACATTTAAGATGAGAGTGACCAGCCTCACTCATCCCTGAGTGGCATAATGTGAACAATAAACCCCAACCACCCCCTGGATATAAACCTTCACCGGCTCAATTCGACTGGAGTGCCATAATTACCCACTAAACCACCAGGTGCCATAATTTGGTTATATGGTTACCACCCAGCGTAGTAAATGGTTTCCTGATGTACAGGAAACCATTTGGCTTGTCACTCAGTGGGGAGTCACCCACAGGTAGAAGGAAGAGGAAAGAATGGAGGAAAGAAAGAAGAAAGAGGGAGTGTAAAGTCACCCACAGGCAGAAGGACGAGGAAGAATGAAGTAAAGAATGACAGAAGAGGAAGGAAGGAAAGAAGGAAGGAGGAGAGGAACAGGCAGACACCCGAGAGTTGCACTACATCGAGTGAGTGGATGGTGAGTGTCCCCACCTACCACAAACTATTATTCTATCTATCTATTGCCAGACGCCATAATCCCCTAAGGGGTGGCCATTTGACTCTCAAGTTATTTGTTTTACAGGGAGGGGCACTAACCCTCCACCAACCCACTTGTTGACATGTAGGGAGCATATATGGCTTGGTTACCACCCAGTGTTGTAAATGGTTTCTTGGCTTACAGGAAACCATTTGGCTTGTCACTCAATGTAAAGCCACCTGTAGAGGAAAGAAAAGCAATAAGAAGTGACAGGAAAGATAGGAGAAATAGGAAGAGTGGAGGACAGGAACAGAAAAAGGATGATAAAAGCTAAGGAAGAAGTCGGCAGCACTACATCAAGTGAGTGGATGATGGTTGCCACCACATACCACTAAGTTAATGGGTTTTATTCAAAGTAAGACCATTTGATTTAATCCAGTTTGAAACCCTGGTTAATTCTTCATTCATTTCATGTACCAGTTCCATTAGATTATTACCTTGCAAATAAATGTTTGTATCATAAATTTCAACTAAGTACTTGAAAAAACAATATCATTAATGAATGATATAATAAATAGGCCCAAGTACGGATCCCTGTGGGACACCATACTTCATGTATTTATACTGTACTGTATTTAGAACTCGCATTATTATAGTAAACGAACTGCTTCCTATGATTAAGGTAACTTATAAACTATTTATGTGCAGGGCCGTGTATGTCATAAATATGCAACTTTTTTAGTAAAGTATCATGAGGTATGGTGCTGAATGCCTTTCCCAGATCACAAAAAATGGTCAACTGATATTGTTTTGTGTCTAAAACTTCATACATTTCCCTAGTTAGTTCATGAATGGCACACTCCGTGGAAGAGTGAGACCAAAACCCAAACTGATATTTTGTTAAGATAGAATGTAATTCTAGATAGTCACTGAGACTGGAGGAGACAACCTTTTCAAATATTTTACTGAATATGGTGGGCAGAGAATTGGGTCTGTAATTCTGAGGAATGCTTTTATCTCCCTTCTTAAAAACTGGAATAATTTTAGCTATTTGCAGATACTGTGGAAAACACCCAATTCTGAATGATTTACTGATTATATACTGTACTTGAGAAAAGGAATAATTACATCCGAACATTCTTTAACAACTGACACAGTTACAGCATCATATCCGCAAGCTGAATTTTTAAATTTAGATATTATAGCTCAAACTCAGAAACAGGGGCCAACTAAAATGAAAAATTAACAGGTTCAGGGAGAAAGTCTTCGTAATCAGTCAGTCCTGCAGAGATATTACAGCTCAGTTGTTCACCTACTGAGCTAAAGTAATCATTGAAACCATTGGTTATTGTTTCTAGATTAGTAGTTGGTGTACCATTGAATATAAAGCTTTGTGGGTTTTTACACTGATTAGTTCGATTCAGTATCAAATTAACAAAGTTCCATGTTCTTCTCACACTGCCAGAGTATTCATTTAATTTATTTTTGCAATAGTTATTTTTCACCCTTTTAATGGTACATGACAGAATGCTTCTATAATTCTTAAAACAGTCACCATAAGTAAGAGGCCATTTTGCAGATTTCTTCTGTAATCGGTGCTTGTATTTTATGAAATTGATAATGGTAGGAGTCATGTATGGCTTGTTGAGGTGTTTTGCCTTTACCATATATTCTCGCTGTGGGTAATGTTCATCATACAGCATCGTAAATTTGTGCATATGTATTAAAATCAGAATCTATCAGCATGAACTACAGATGAATTCCAGTCATATTCATTTAATGCATTTTTAAATTTTGTTATATTATCGGGAGTCAGTAATCTTTAAGATTTTAGTGTTTAGATATTTTGGCTGTTGATGTGAGAATGTGGTATGAACAGGAAAATGATCAGTAATTTCTGTATGTATTATACTACTAGAGTGATAATGTTCAATATTATTACTCCATATATGATCCAGTAAGGTAACACTATTACTAGTTATTTGTGTAGGTTTAGTTATAGTTGGGTAGAACATGTGGGAGTACATTAAGGTTATAAAGTTATGGACTGGGGTGTCTTGATAGTTAAGCAGATTTATATTGAAATTACCCATGATGTGGCATGGAAAACTGTTATTTTTGGTTGTAATTATCTCTTAACATTTCACTGAGGGAGTCATGAGTGTGACTTACACATTGGCAGGTCGGCAGATCATAACAACAATAAACATTTTATTATTTGTACAAACCATTACAAAAATAGTTTGAAGATGTGGGGACTGCTTGGTAAGGTCGTGTCGTACTTTTCCTTGGAAATGTTCGGTTAGATACAACGCTACGTCGCCTTGACCAGTGGTTTTGTTAATGTAAAAGGAACGAAAGCAATTAATATGATGTAGACCACATATACTATCGATTAGTCGGGTTTCACATAGCCCAATAATATCTACAGTATATTAATTTTCAACTCATTACGACAATGATCTATGAAAGCATCTAAATGAAGTGGTAGGATCCGAATATTGAATGATAAAAGAGTAAGACTTGTTGGTGGTGTTTCATTTTGTTCATCACCTAATAATATATAATCACACTAAGGTACATTTAGATCTTCATGCATTAATTCGGATTCATCCTTGTCACAGTCTCTGAGATTTTCATTATCCAAAAGAAAGGGGTTAAATTTAAGATTATTTACTTCATCTAATAAGAATTTATGAATACTGTCATTGAGAACACTGTTTAATTCATTACTGCAGAGATTATGGAATGGAAAAATGCTAGGATCATATAACATCATGAATTTAACCATCCACCCACTTGGTGTACTGCTGCTCTTGGGTGTCTGCCCTTTCCTCTCCTCCATCCTTCTTTCCTTCAATCCTCTTCTGTCTTTCTTTCCTTCATTCTTTCCTTGTCCTTCTGACTATGGGTGACTTTACACTCCCTCTTTTGTCTTTCTTGCCTTCATTTTTTCCTCGTCCTTTTGCCTGTGGGTGACTCTACACTGAGTGACAAGCCAAATGGTTTCCTGTACACCAGGAAACCACTTACTATGCTGGGTGGTAACCATATAACCAAAGTATGGCACCTGGTGGTTCAGTGGGTAATTGAGGTGCTCTCAGTCGGATTGACCCAGTGAAGGTTTATATCCACGGGGTGATTGGCGTTTATTGTTCACGTAATGCCATTCAGGGATAAGTGAGGCTGGTCACTCTCATCTTAAATGTCAGGACCAACTTGCCTAGCCTCGGGCTCCTACGCTCCTCTGTGGGGCGACATAGGATTGGGTAATGAATGAATGAATGAATGAGTTATTATTATTATTACAGTATTTTCATTTTGGTGGTTGAGGGTGCCCATGATCCACTCACTCAGTGTAGAGATGACATGATCTCTGCACTGAGTGACAAGCCAAATGGTTTCCTGTGACTAGAAAGCCATTTACGACGGTGGGTGGTAACCATATAACCGGGGTTTCTGGCAGGGTTAAGTGTTCCCCAGATTCCCCTATCCAAAATCACTCAAATCATGGCAGTCAGTTCAGAGAGCCTCGGAGGGCCCAATACCTGCCCAGGGCCCCAACCAAATGGGCAGATTCGCATGGCCATGTGGAATGTGAGAGGTGTGAATGAGGAAAGCAAGAGGGTGCAAGTGGTGAATGTGTTCAAGAGTGCAAGATATGCCGTGATGGCATGTGTGAAACAAAGATGAAAGGGTGTGAAGCGAAGGAGTAGGAGGGTGTGAAATGTGTAAGATCAGGAATGAATGGGTGAGGAAGATGCAAGGAAGGAGTTGCTTTGTCGATGAATGAGGTGTGGCAGAGTGGAATGAGAGACTACAAATGTGTCAGCTCGAGGTGTATGTATGACAAGTTCAAGTCTGAGACGGTGCAAGTCGTAGTGATTGTGGCGTATGCACTGTGTGAAGACAGGAGTGACAGAAAGACAGGTTTTGGGATGAGTTGGATGACGTAGTGGGAGAAATGCCCAGGAGCTATAAAGTGATTGTAATGGGGGATATGAATGCAAGAATAGGAAATGGTCCTGAGGATGACATAATGGGTTGTTATGGAGTACCAGGAGAAAATGATAATGGGAGACGACTAATAGATTTGTGTCAGGAGAGGAGGTTGTGCATTTGCAACTCATATTTCAAACATAAAGATGCACATAAATATACATGGTACAAAGGGAATGGGGATCATGTTGAAAGAAGCCTGATTGATTATGTGCTCGTAGAGAGGTTGATGCTGGGAATGGTTGCTGATACGAGGGCCGTGAGAGGACGATGTGGAGGTCTCTCAGATCATACGATTGTGGAATGCAAGATCAAGCTGAGAGGAGTGAGGTGGATCAGGAGAGAGTGGAGCAGTCAGGGAGAAAGACTGAAAGTTGAGAAGCTGAGGATCATAGAAATGGCAGATGATTACAGGATCAAAGTAGAGGAGGAGTTAGAAGCAGTGAACTGGAATGAAATGGATCTGGACAGCCTGTGGAATGCATACAGGGATTGCTTAGATAGGAATGCTAAAGCAGTGTGTGGTGTGGCAAAAGTAACAATAAAGAAGAAAGGCACGGCACGGTGGGATGATGAGGTTAAGAAAGCGGTGGAGGAAATGAGGAAGAAATGGCTAGAGTGGTTACAGGACAGGGGTTCAGTTGAAGTATGAACTGAATATATATTGACAGCAAGAAGCACGTTAAGAGACTAGTGAAGAGGAAAAAGAAGGAGATAAATGATGATCTAGGAAGAAAAATGAATGCAAACTACTCTGAAAATAGGAAGTTATTCTGGAAAGAGCTGCAGAAATGTAGAAGTGAAAGCAGAAAGAAATGTGATGGTGTGAAGGATGCAGGTGGTAGATGATTAACTCAAGGGGATGAAGTAAGGACCAGATGGAAAGAATGTTTTGAAAGCCTGATGAATGGGAACAGAGAGAGCAGAGCGGCTGTAAACATCACTGGTTTTGAGGGTGTGCAGAGAAGGAATGCAGTGCCAGGAGACTTGACACTTGCACAGGTGAAGAGTGCTGTGAAGCGGCTGAAAAATGGGAAAGCTGCCGGGGTTGATGAGGAATATGCAGAGATGATCAAGTGTAGTGAAGAAAGTGGAATGAAGTGCTTGTTGGACATATGTAGGAAGGCATGGATGAGTGAAACTGCGCCAGCAGAGTGGAAAAAGGCTGGTATTGTACCCCTGTACAAAAATAAAGGTGAGCAAAGTGAGTGCAAGAATTATCGTGGAATAAGTTTATTGAGTGTGGTAGGGAAGGTATATGGAAGAATTATTATAGAGAAAGTAAGAGAGATATCAGAAGTCCTAGTGAGTGATGAACAGGGTGGCTTTAGGAGTGGCAGAGGATGTGTGGATCAAATATTTGCAGTGACACAGATAGCAAAGAAGGCTTGTGAGAAGGACTATAAGGTGTTTATGGCATTCATGGATCTGGAGAAAGCATATGACGAAGTAGACAGAGAAGGATTGTGGAAAGTTTTGCACATGTATGGTATACATGGTAAGCTGCTAGGTGCCATCAAGAGTTTTTATGATGGTAGTGAAGCATGTATAAGGGTTAATGGGCATCTAAGTGAATGGTTCACCATCTGTGTGGGTGTGCGGCAAGGTTGTGTGATGTCCCCATAATACATACTGTATATGGATGGGGCGATGAGAGAAGTAAAAACACGAGTAATGGAGAGGGAGATGGCGATGGTTGGGGCGATGAGAGAAGTAAAAACATGAGTAATGGAGAGGGAGATGGCGATGGTAATGAATGGTGATGGATGGAATACAGTAAAACCTCGATATAACGGACTTCAGTAGACCGGAATTCGCTTTTATCAGATTCGAGGAGCTACTGGACTAAACTTCTATACAGTAATCCCTCCGCTATCCGACGTAATAGAGCCAAAGGCATGTCCGGACATTGGTATTGTCCGAATATTGGGCCTGAAGCTCCAGCACCGGTCATTCATGACCCTAACCTAACCTAACCTAAATCAGAAAACTACCTTCCTACCTCCCTACCGGACATGTATAGCACTTATTTAGGTCCCTTTTCACATAAATAATGCACACAAAGCATGAATTAATTGAATTTTAACCAAAAAATGATGATTTAGAGGTGAGTAAAGCATAGGTGGTCAGAACTTGCCAGCATAGTATAAATAAATATCGGACATGGAAATCATCTTTTCTCACATTTTATGCACTAAATTATTGGATACAAAGCATCAAGTACAGTAAATGATGTAAATTGTTACAAGAAAAAGGGTTAGGTTAGGTTAGGTTATGTTAGGTTAGGTTAGGTTAGGTTATGACTGGACATGAAATTCACTGGCATTCACCTTTTTCATAGCTGGTGCACTTAAAAACCATGCATGAAAAAATTAAATTGAAAGCAGGAAATTATGATTAACATTTAGGGTAATTTTTAACACATTTACAGCATGCTGAAAACAGGTTAGACATGAAAATCTTTATGGTAATCATCTTGCACACAAATCAAAGGCATTCACCTTTTTCATAGCTGGTGCACTTAAAAACCATGCATGAAAAAATTAAATTGAAAGTAGGAAATTATGATTAACATTTAGGGTAATTTTTTAACACATTTACAGCATGATGAAAACAGGTTAGACATGAAAATCTTTATGATAATCATCTTGCACACAAATCAAAGGCATTCACCTCTTTCATAGCTGGTGCACTTAAAAACCATGCATGAAAAAATTAAATTGAAAGCAGGAAATTATGATTAACATTTAGGGTAATTAATTAACACAATTACAGCATGCTGAAAACAGGTTAGACATGAAAATCATTATGGAAATCATCTTTCACACAGTTTATGCATGAGAGTAATGATATGGAAAGAACAAAACAAGGAATGTTGATGAAGTTAGGGTACTTACGAAAAAGAAGCCACCGTCCTGATGTATAACCTGCTCGATCATCTCAGACTCTGACAGGAAGACCTTGCACCTGACACACCTTTGAACTTCCGCTGCACTTGACAATCACCAGCACTTTCCAAAACGTTTTCTTTTGCATAACTGGGATCACATCACTTCACTGCACTGTACATATAGTAAATGCCCGTGTGGTCTAGTGACGAGTCCTGGAGAATTTAGTCACTGTCAGAGTCCGAGATGAGCTGACGGAGGCGGCGTAGGGGCCTCTTGGTGGGACGTGGTGATATGCTATCCAATGCAGAGGACTCCGAAGATAGACACAAACTAACATCCAGTGGTGACTCCGCCGTGCCTGATGTGCTGGGCTGTGGCTCAGAGCTAGAAGGCCTGTCTTGGTGAGATGATGGTGTGGAGCGAGGGTTGACGACGGCAGGGTTGACTGGCCTGAAAAAACTGTCAATGGTGGACTGACGCAAGCAACGACGATTCTGACGATTAATGATGCGCTGCCTGAAAGCTCGCACTTCACCCACAAATCCAAAGGGCCCCATCTCCTTGTCGCAGTCCGGGTGTTCTAGGTAGTCAAGGATGAACTCCACATATTCCCGGAGCGTGCTCAGCCTGGGGATGGTAGGGGGAGTGGCAAGCCGTGAGGACTCCGCATCATCGTCGCTGTCCTCGTCGGAATTTTCCTGCTGGGTACTCGGACCGGCAACAGTAGATGCGATACTTAGGAGTAAACATCACCTTCCTCTCCACATTTCGTTTAGTCTTCGAAGCGAAATCAGCCGTGCACTGCTGTATTTGTCTCGGGACTTCTTGATATCAAACAAGGTGGAGCGAGGGAGGTTGAATTCACGACGAATCCGTGATGTCGGCCACCCGGCGTCCACCTTCTCCAATACCTCCCTCTTCTTCTCCAGAGTCAGAACCACTTTCTTCCTCTTCTCAGGTGGCGGGGCCATCATCACACACACATGATGAACAAGGTGAAGAGCAGCATCAAGCCCTGCAGGGGGTAGGGTATCACCACAAAACCAATCACTTCGGCCGCCATTGTCGGAGCGTGCTTACGAAGCTGGAACAGAGCGGGATGTGGGACCGACAGACAGGCACCACGCGCGAAAACACAGCCTATCAGCACGCGCGGGAAATTCAAACTGATGCGGTCCAAAAAAATCTGATTTTTTTTTTTTTTTTTTCCAAATTTTTGGGCATTTTGGGGGGCGGACAGCCCACGATGTCCGAATAGTGGTGGATCCAAATAATGGGCGTCCGAATAGTAGAGATTACTGTATATCGGAAAAAGTCTGATATAGCCAGAAAGCAGTCCGGACTGCCCGACCACTTCAGCTATGTTCACCACAATAAAACAAGTAAAAGACACGTTTTTCAATGAACAGTACAGTATTATTATACCATTTGATTAATGTAGTGAAGGTATAACACAGTACAATACTGCAATGGTGGTGAAAACCACTGATGCAATCCGGACTAATGTCTGATATATCGGAAAAAGTCAGGATTAGCAGGGGTAAGTCCGGATGTCGCTTTTATCGGAATTTTGCATATTTCGGACTGGCTTGGGTCCCAATTGGTCCGTTATAGTAAGGTCTTACTGTATCTCAAATCTATTATATGCTAATGATGCAGTACTACTTGCAAATACCGGACAAGAACTTGGTAGACTAGTGCAGAGTTTTGCTGATGTCTGTGAGTGTCGTGCCCTGAGAGTAAATGTAGAAAAGAGTAAAGTGATGGTTACTGAGAGAGAAGGTGACTCCCAGTGCGATGTCACAGTGAATGGAGGGAGACTGGAATTGATGTGACAGTTCAAATACCTGGGTACGGTGATAGAAAAGAGAGGAAAATGTGCAAAAGAAGTTGAAAGTAGAATGACACAAGGAAGAAAAGTAGCTGGTGCTATGAAGGCCTTGATAAGAAACAGAGGCTTAAGTGTTGCAGCTAAACGAGGCTTACATGAAGGAGTGTTAGTGCCAACTTTAACATATGGATGTTAGACTATGGTATGGCATGAAAATGAAAAGTCAAGAGTAAGAGCAGTGGAGATGGGACTGGTGAGAAATGTTTGTGGAGTACAGAGGGTGGATAGGATACGAAATAATATGATTCGTGAAAGATATGGAGTGAGGAAGTCGGTGGACACCAGAACTGAAGAGAGTGTACTGCGATGGTATGGTCACGTGCAGAGAATGGATAACAAAAGAGTTGTGAAAAGGGTATATCTGACCGAATTTGAAGGAGGGAGGAGGAGGCGAGGTAGGACAAGGAGAAGGTGGAGAGAAATGGTGGATGAGTGTGTGAGGAAGAGAGGTTTGGAAGTCGGTGAGGCTAGGGAACTGACAAGAGATCGAACTGGCTGGATGAGTATTGTGAGAAGAAGTGCATGATCAGGGATTTTGGCACCCCTTTTTAACATGGCAGCATCCAGATTGACTCTAGTGGATACGTTTGTGTGAAGCTACAAAACGTGGTGAATGTTTTTGGAGTATCTGATAGAGCCAGGATTCTGGGGGCTTGAATGATGAGTGAATGAAAGCATGGCCCATTGGACTGGGCAAATTTGGGCTTGTCTAGAGGTTGCTACTCCTCACCCTGCCCGAGGGTGGGAAAGGAGGTCCAGATGATGATGATGATAATGAATTGTGTATACAACAAATTGAAAATGAAAGCAGTCACACGTGTTAATATAATTAGTGTTTTTTATGGCTGGTTTGTGTATTCTTTTTATTAGTGGAATATTGTTGAGAGACAACCCAGAACATCTTACCATATACGATATTATAAAAGATCAACTAAAGAATAAACTTATACAGAAGAAGTAGAAGTCCCTGTTAACCACAAAGAAGGACATTACTTACCATATCATGCTGTAAGTAAAGATTCAGTAACAACTCCCATAAGGGTAGTTTTCAAATGTAGTAGAAAAGAGACCAAGGGATCAGCTAGCTTGAACGATTGTGTATACTGTGGACCTACACTTACAGAGAAGTTAGGGAATGTATTATTAAGATTTAGAGAGAAACCCTTATGCTTGTACAGCAGACATTAGTAAGGCTTTTCTCAGAATAGGACTGAAAGAGGAGGATAGGAAATTAACAAAGTTCCTCTGGCCTCTAGACCCTCAAAATGACTATAGTCCATTGAAAACTATTGTTTCCAACCGGTGCTCTTTGGCTCTTGTGCTAGTCCTTTCCTACTTTGCAGCACACTGAAGCATCATTTTCAAATGGCCAAATGCCCAGAAATAGGGCAAGCTTTTTATATGGATAATTTGCAAGGTGTTGCTGATACTGAGACGGAAGCATTGAAGGCTTATGAAGTAGACAATTCCAAATGTGGGAAGGAAAATTTGTCGTTACAGAGCTGGAATACAAATTCACCACTTTTGAGGAATAAAATACAACAAGACTATCCAAATACTGACATTCTCAAAACTCAAAGTGTGTTGGGTCTTAACTGGGATACAAGAGCTGATGAAATATGTTTAAAACCAATTAAGTTCTCTGATGTCACTCTCACCAAGAGGTCCCTGTTAAAGCAGGTCTCAATGTCATTTGACCTATTAGGATTGGTCAGTCCTATAGTTATTAGGGGCAAATGTTTAGTGCAAGAGGCTTGGCAAGAAAAGTTAGACTGGGACACTGAATTAGGTGAGACATATGCTGAACAATAGGAATAGATTAGGAAAGATTTTGAAAAAACATCAAGCATGGCGAGTGATGAGAAGAGAGGACGGGGGAATGAATGAACGGAAGGCAATGATTGACTATGTGTGTGTGGATGAAAGGATGAGAAGATGTATAATGGATGCTAGAGTATACAGAGGTTGGAGGAGTCTTTCTGACCACCACTTGGTGGTGGCCAGAATCAGAATCCAAACAAGATGGAGGAAGAGAAGAAGGGAAAGACAGGAGGAAGCATTTGTTACAAGGAGGGTAGAAAAGTTACAAGAGGATGGAATAAAGGCCGAATATAGAAGGGAAGTGGAGGAACGATTGGGTAAATATAGATTGGAGCAGATGGGGGACGTGGAGGGTGT
>JAGKTI010011509.1:0-26273 GCA_018397915.1 Birgus latro | reverse complement strand
GACAGTTGTAGTGTAACTGTACCTACGTGTAAAGTGATAATGACACAAATTAATACTATGATAAAGGCGACGAGGGCAGAGAAGAGGTGGCAGCGTGCGGCAGAGACGATCAGCTGACCCGCACTTCAAAACTGCTACACCTGTCGCTGTACCTGCACAGCAAAACTGCTTCACCCACCAACTGTACCTGTGGAATGAGTCAAGGTAAAGCATTAACCTGAGGAATTCCATCAACGTATGAGTACGTCGCGATGTTTTGTCACAGCTACACCCATTGACGTATGGGTACGTCACGCAATTGCATGGGTCATAATTTGCACAATTTTCAAGTTTCATGGGTGATTTTTGGTAGGCATATGTGGGAGACCTTCCTCTACCTGCTGTCAAGCAGGGATGCTGCCTGGCCCCACCTAACCTCCCCTCCCACCCCCACACTGGGCAATTCACCTGTTAGCAGTCAGCTGGCCAGTAAAGGTATGTTGTCCCACGGTCTCTCCAATGACGAAATTCACAGTGAAAGTGATTCCTGAGGTGGAGGACAAAGAAATAAAGAAGACAGAGCAAGAAACAAACAGAAGTGATGAGATGGTAATGTCATAAAGGAAGGTGCCGTATGTGGATGTGTTTGGTGACTGAACAATGCTTCTGTTGCTTATAGAAATGTGTGAAAACCAATATAGTCTGTTACTACACATAAATTCGTACCAAATACATAAATAAATACGTAATTGAAAGTGGCTTGAATTAGTTAACCCTTCCATAGTTCGTTTTCTTTAGTCAGGTACCGTGAAAAAGAAGGAAAACATAAGGTTGCATGACACCTGTATCAACAGTTTTAAGCACAGGATTGCAATTTCTCTATGAATTTTCGATGTTTCTCACCAAAAGTGAAGGTTCGAGCCAATAAAATTTTTTTCCAAAAATGCTTGGGATTTTGGAGTATCGTAGGTTGGAAATCAGTCGGGACGTGACGGGTTAATAGTGTCAATGTGACAAACAAATTGTATTAAATTACCATTACCATCTGCCCGGTAATCAATGCATATACAATAAAAAGTAGACTTTAGCTGAAAATCAACTAACAGCAAGAGTTTCGTACATTTGAGATCGCCATTATTTTCTTAATACTTGCCCTTTATAATCTATACTTACGGCTCATAAAGGGCTCGTCGTCGGTGTCCACAGTTGAGCTCGCCGCGACTGCCCGTTCGTCATCGGTGCCCATGGTTGGGATCGCCGTGACTGCTCGCTCGTAATCCTATGCTTATGGCTAATAAAGGGCTTGTCGTCTGTGTCCGCGGTTGGGATCGCCGTGACTGCCCGTTCGTCATCGGTGTCCATGGTTGGGATCGCCATGACTGCGCACTTATAACTCTACACTTATAGCTAATAAAGGTAAGCCAAGAATCCCTATGCAAACTCGGGCAGGTCACATTTTAACTCCCTGCATGGGTGTGAACGCTCATGTGGATATTGTGTATTCTCCGGAAATCCTCAGAGAGGCCCACAGCTCGAGACACACCACAAGGTAATTCAGACAGCCTCAGATTGCCTCTGCAGGGGTCTCGAACTTCCCCCTTAACCTATGGGCTTGTCGTCGGTGTCCACGGTTGGTATCGCCACAACTGCGCACTTATAAGCTACGGTACATATGCATGTACAGACCCTAGACATATTGTGTCCTGTGGGGCCAACGGACGAGACATCAGGTCTGCACCCACATTACCACTGCCCTCTCTCTAACATGACTCAGATTATGGGCATGGATTCAAACGGCGCAGGAAGGAAACGTTCCTGAATGGAGGTACGTTGACACACTTTGCAGGAGCGCACAAAACTATCTATTTCCTGTGCCATTCCTGGCCAGAAAAAGTCAGCACGGATACAGCCTTGGGTTTTCTTTTTGCCCATGTGACCTCCTGACGCTGAACAATGACCCCATTCTAACACTGCTTGGCGATATTTTGCGGGAACGACAAACTGCAGTCGAACCTCGCCCTGGGGTGTTCGTGACTCACGGTAGAGCTGTCCTTGTTTGCGAAGGAACATGGCTCGTCCACCCCGTGAATACTTGGTCACTTTACTCTTTTGTTTCTTCTGCACAACAGCAAGTGACGGGTCAGACTGTTGTTCTTGGACAACTTCTTGACTGTCAGTCAGATCTTGCAACGATGCAATGGCCACCAGGTGTCACGATTGGGAGCCTTGGCCATGGCTCGTGTTACTGCAGCCGAAGTCTGAGTAGTAACGTCTGCGGTGCAACTATACTTGGCACCTGGTATGTTACCTATAATAAGGTCAAACATAGGTTCTTGCATGACAACTGCAACTGTTGAACCTGTGTAAAAGGGAGATGCTACCTGGATACGTGCCTCAGGAAACAATCTCACCGATCCAATAATAAGCTGAGCTTGGACCTGTCTGCCTGTGTATTCTTCAGGCTGAACAAGACTCTGCCTGACAGTGCAGCCTGAGGAACCATTGTCTCTCAGGACATTAACAGAAACACCTTTACAAACCCTGGCTGGACAAGGAAGGCACTGTTACCTGTGGGAGGGCCTGAGGAGGAAGCAGCCAGCCATTGATAAGGCTGCATGGTACACAACTCTGGAAACGTGACAGGACTAGATGCCTGAGGGGTCGTACTTGAACTAGGTGCATGAAGAGTCATACTCACCACCTGGGGAGCAGGAGCACTGACCACCTGTGGAGGAGGGTTCACCATCTGAGGGGGACTAGTGAACTGTGACGGAGGACCTGTGCTGGTGGGGACGGCACCATCGTGCGCCTGTCGGGGAATGAAGGCTGCATTTGCCTCCTGCCTTGGATCCACTGGGGCTGGTGCTGAAAAGGTTTGTCCAGCTTGTCGATTGCCTGGCTGATACTGCTGTTGGTTAGGGTACTTGTACCTCTTCCAAGCAGGTTGCTGCATATTCTGCCCCTGATCCTTTTTCTGCCATTTGCCTGGACCATGACCATTATTCTGAGAACGGCCTTGATGCTGGGGTTCGGTCTGCGATTCCTTCCCAGACTTAGCAGTATCTTTCCTATTCCATGGCTCTTGCCTACGAGTTTGGTACCCGTACACATTAAAGAATGCATCAGCCTTTTCCACCATTTGGTTTGCATACTTTACTTTGCAAATCTTGAGCTGAGCCATAAGCTCAGCAGGCCATGACATTTCCAGCTGCGTGCGCAGCACAAGGTCGATTATTCCCTCTCGCGTGCTAGGAGTCTCATCCTTCTCCATCCACTCGCCTAAGTATGCCGTGAGACGGTCAAGGAACTGAACAGCTGTCTCCTTTTCCTGGTGACGTGCCCTCATGAACTGATTTCAAGATTCATCAACGGTGAGACCGTACGCTTTGATAAGTGCGGTCTTCATCATCTCGTACGTGAGATTATCTCCGCGAATTCTGTGGAGAATGTCGAGGGCAGGGCCCTCAAACAGGCTAAGAAACTGAAGCCGCTTAGCTGCCTCATCCAGATCGTACACCTGTGCCATGTCTTCGAAACGAGCTATGAATGGCTCGATTCGTTCGCTTTCCTTGTACGAAGGAAGCTTGATGCGTGGAGTTGCTAGAACAGGTGCTGGGGGAGCACTCGTGGAGCTTGGGTTGGCTGCACCCGATGTGCCTGAAGCCAAGGAGTCTCGCTTGAGCTTCAGCACTTCAAGCTCGTATTTGTCACCTGCCTCGCGCTCGGCACACCCGTGTTCACGTAGTTCTCGCTCGTGCTCACGTTCTTTCACGTTCCTCACGCTCACGTTCTTTCTCACGTTCCTCACAGTCACGCTATTCTCGCTCGTGTTCACGTAGTTCTCGCTTGTGTTCACGTAGTTCTCGCTTGTGTTCACGTAGTTCTCGCTTGTGTTCACGTAGTTCTCGCTTGTGTTCACGTAATTCTCGCTCGTGTTCACGTTCTATTTTCCTCTCTTCACGGGCGGGATTTTCGCGTTGCTGTTCAAAGTTACAGCGTGCAAGGAAATATTCTTTAATTTCCTGGGGGTTAGTAAGCCCCCATATCCTTGGCTTCCTGTAGGTATGCACTGGTTGCCATGATGCTCAGATTGAGACTGAACTAAAGACTGATATACTGGCTGCTGTGCAGCAGTCTACCTAGCTAAGAGTGAGTGAGTGATTTCGGTAATAATTTCAAGGCTAGGAATTTATATCCTGGAATGAGGTCGCCAGATGTCAGGGGAAAATGAGAATATACTTTATATATAAATAAATGTGAAAGCCAGATGTCATGAGGGAAATGGGAATATGGTCTATAGACAATGTAAATCAATGTCTTGTCGATTGTCACAAAAGAATCGACTCGTGAAATCAAGTGGCGATTTCACTTTTATGCTGGCTTACATCGCCAATTCTCTAGAGTCGTGAATTTTATAAACTTTCTCAACAGTACAGAGCAGAGACCAAACGCTCAAGAAGGCTGTATTACTGTACTGTTGGCCTCTGAGAAAGTTAGTTCACCCCTTAACATTCAATGAATAATAATAAATAATAATAACAATAATAAACAGGATCTTGGCTGAGCCGGACTCGTAGCTGGCACTACGGATTTAAGAATTAATACCAAGAGCTGGCCTAAATGCCAGTCGTGTTTAATATAAGGAGTTGTGCTAACTTGGAGTAGCAAAAGTGTGCTAAATGTGGGGAAATAAAACACGACTGTTACATTTAACAAAGCTCAAGAAAACGAACTGTAAATTTACTAATTACATGAAAATAAATTTGTTACATGAATCTATTCAAAATCAGAGAAAAAGAAATGCACTTACTCAAGCACTCAAACCAATAGGTAAATAACGCACTGAGCTAAATAATAACCTTAGCCTAGGAAAACAAAAGAAATACTGGTCAGTTGAGATGAGATTGCCGCTGCTACAGTCGATCACCAGGTTGGTGGGAGATTCGGGAATACGCCGATACTGCAGGATACTGGAGATCACTTAGAACTCAACCTGCGGTAGGTATCGCATTCCGCGCTCCATGACTGTTGAGAAACGACTGCGGCTCAATGCTTGCTCTACCCAGGGTATTGTGAGAAAGGGCGTGGCCAACTCAACGCCCAGAGAGGCAAGCGTAAGGGAACGATAATTCACAAAATATCGCTTAGTGGAATGAACGGTCTGTACATAGAGACAGTCACTCACGAGAAAATGACAAAGGTTTTGAAAATTTGATACAAATAAAAGTACAGGAGCGGACGGTTAAGAGAATGAACGAAATTCTATGGATTTCAGAATTATTCCATCGTTTCCACAATGCTGATCAGTGTCACGTATTACGATACTGATATTGCGACCAAGGAAATTCGTGACAGTTATATACTTGTATATTGTTATAGTATTTTCCTCTAAGACAAATGGGATCTAAACGAATTTCCGAAAGCTTTCCACATGAAAAATGTGTTCTTTTACAAACAAATAAATCAAGAGACTGAACGTAATAATCTTTTATGACGTGTTTCCATTAATCAAAATCTAACAGGAAGAAAGAGAATCACGTATGCTGGTAGGCCATTAAAAACGGGTGAAGAGGAGCGAAGGATGCCATTCTACTGCTTGATTTTATTTGAATCAGACAACACTGAACCACAGTTTGACACATTTTCTTCTTAGTATCAAGGCTATCTAAATTTTTTCTGTATGCCGAAATAAAAGAAATGCAAGCAATAAAACGGGTGTATATATAATTAGCTGACAGGAAGACGTATGGAAGTGAGATGATGGCCGAATATATTGCAGTTTAAAGGCTAGTACTGGCTGAAAGTCTGCTATCATGGATGGATAATTGGTAACCCTTCAGTACGGTCTTGAAACTGAACGGTATAACACACACACACACACAACACACACACGCACACACACAGTCTGATGCTGGAAAGAATTGTAATGAAGATTTAGTAGATGTAATGCAGCGTACTACATAGGACAGCCACTTTCTTACTTAATTTCCTGCGGTGGTACTGTAGATGCAAAGGGCGATGCTTCGTCCCCTTCCTCTATACTTTACGGTACGGGGAGGGGAGGAAACTATCTTTTGGTTCCCTCCTTCAGCAGGTGGAATAGCTTTACATAAGCTGATCATTAATTATCTTGATTTCTTGTGTTGCTTAAAAACAATAAGTTTCCGCCATGCCTAGTAACAATGTATACTTAAAACCCAGCATTCTAATTGGGTGCAAAGTCATCTCTATCCTTTTATATTCCCCCCCCCCCCCCTCCCCGTATCTTTTTTCCCCCCCCCCCCCAAAAAAAAAGGCATTGGCATGTGAAATTTTGATACATTTTCTTTAAGAATGTGAACAAATGAATAGCAAATAAAGTCTAGTTACCTGTTCTTATCGGGTAGCCACAAAAAGTAAGCTTCGCTATTACTATTTATGAAAGATATGTATAATATAATCAACATCTGAAGACTGTAAGGTAACTTCTTGTGTAACGACGAGGGATCTGAAGACGAAGGTTTAGAGGAACGCATATGTAAATTTTACGTTTGTCTCAATAACTGGCTAATTGTATGCTTAACTACAACCATATTCCTTTCAGATCATAGGAGGGACCACAGTTACATATCTGGAAAGTTACAGCTTTAAAGCTTCCGTGGTTTTCTCGAAAACGTATTGTAAAGAAAAACCTGAGCAAATTTGAATTCGGTACTTCCCACTACGTTAAATGGCAAAATATTAAGCCAAAATTATTTGGCAAACATTTTGTCATAGGATTTTCAACCAAACAGCTGTATCTCAGTTATTTTCTGTGATATTTCAATTCAGATATGCAATTTTTAGAATTATAGTGTGTATATGACCGTCAAAAGTAGGTCAAGGTCGTTTATATTTGACACAAGGATTATGGCTACTCTAGGGTACTCTCATGTATAATATCATCAAGACTGAAGGAAAAAAACTGCAAAGAAAAATAATAGTAATACTGACAAAAACAATAAACTTCGCTTAAAGGAATTCCATATACCTGATTACAGGTGTCCTCCATTCATAAAAGTCTGACAGTTGGACTTCAAGTACTGACTTTATACAACATAAGTGAAATCTTGACATGATATTGACCATGCGATGCTGCAGCATAAACCTCTGAAGTGAGAGTTGCAACTTACATTGCGCCTCGGTACTGAGCTAATAATGAGGTACTATACATTCACAGACTAGGAACAGCGACGTCCAGTGGTCACTGGGAGATGGCTTAGGTTATGTAACAGAGTATGACTCATCGTGCTGCCGAAAGACTTTCTCACTGAGGCAGATAGGTGCCGTAGGAGTGATTCTTACAAGATACCACTACTTTGCTGATCTTGTGTTCATAACATGTTCGTGGCACAATGGTCTACAATATTTCTGCCTACAACCAAGGCTCTCTGTCCAAGATAAGTTTCCGAATCCAGGTATTTTGGATTTGCTATATACAGCTAAGTCTGAAATTAAAGATGATAAGTGTAGTCATTGACTGTGTACCTGTGTCCTTCTAGCATATAGAACCGTCAGATGACAAATCACCAACCAGCAAAATCGTTATTAAGCAAAAGTCATCCGGAACAACGACAGAATAACAGATGAAATTATCCGGTTTTTCTTTGGTATCAAAATAGAAACAAACTAGTCCAGTGGTCAGTTCGGAGCATTTATAGTTACACTCTGATTTAACGAAATTTGGTCAGGTAAATATGAATTCATTCATACCAGGCAGGGGATAAGATTAGATCAAATGAATTAAAGTTGAGATAATTCAGATTAGTTCAAGGCTATAGGGTTCATTCAGATTACTTAGATATATTCCGATCCAGTTAAATTCAGTTTAATTCAGTTTGGTGCAGTGGGGGCACTTCATGTCAAATGAGGCTCCTCCCACCCAGTCTGACCTTTGTCGATCAGATCAGACCCACCCAGATCAATTCATGAAGACTAATTAGACAAAATCCGGATTATTCGGACCATTTACAATCCATTCAGTCCATTCACATCTGTGGTGACTGGTAAGGTCCATTCAGATCATTTTAGCACTCATTCGTTTACTCATTTGCCGCGAATGCCACACGATAAGTAACCTTACCCACCCTCTGAATCCACCCATAATGGGCCCTCCGCGAAAGCCTCCAGGCAGCTACTGCCCCCCCCCCCCCCCCACCTCCTCAGCGTCCACAAAGTATTTCCCAACGGAAAGATCTACCTGTTCCATATGAGTTTTGCGGCTTTTCCTCCACTCTGGGTTGGCTCTTTCAGATACAGCCCTGTGAGCAAACTTAACCCTAGAGTAACACACCACATGCCATGTAAGTGAATGTGGCTCTCAAGTATTCTGTGGGTAATTGCCCTAGAGACACTGTCACTTGGTTATCGCTTGCTATGCACCAAGTCGGACCAGTGATGCTCCACGATCCCATAAAGACTTTTAGGTCCGAACTATAAAAACTAAACGCCAGTATTGCCGAATGTGAGCGTCTGACGTTCCCGTGTTTCGTACCATAAATAAATTTGCAGGTCATGCCAGACCTTCGTCTGCTGGTTATGGCGTAAAATAGTATTGGAATGTGACAGGAAGATGAACGCCAGAAGAGACCCCCCCCTTTCGTGTAACACTTAAATATCCATACACACTATAACCGGTTTTAAAATTTATAAACACTGAATAATTCAGGAATGAAATTTTCCTCAGCAGGCTAAAATATATGAGAAATGCAAGGCTATTCATAAAATTTTACAAGACTAAACATTTCCGTAACGAATTTGAGTAAACAAAAACTTCCATGGTGCCGACGATGTGCGTAATATTGGATTTAGGAGGATAAATTGTGCTTCCTGGTTTATTTCAGACTACCTGTGTACTTTCTCAATAGATTTTTTTGGTCAATTTTCGGAAAACTATATTTCTCCATCCAGGAAATCTGACACAGCCACGTTTTAGACCATGGTATTCTGAATCTATTCCACTAAGTATTTGTTTTCGGAAATGTATATTTAACGTCAAAATCGTATATAATATTTTCCTGGATCTCTCAGTTTCAAACTTTCCCGTCGTCTTCCTCCGTGTGGCAATACAGCGCATGCTCGGAGTCACAGCCAATGAAATTAAAATCAGCCAAAAAGCGGGCCAATCAAATCATTGATAGCGCCAGGAGATTTTCAAATTTCAAACATCCCTTTACCCTTTCTTTATTCAGTTCCACGATGGCGTTCTCTCGTACTGGGTGTGCACTGACAGCATACGAGGCCATCGCTTTTTTTTTTTTTTTTAAAGAATAATCAGAAAACTGTGAATTTCCTGAGTCGTGGTGTTCTGCATTCGTCCCCGAAGTGTAAGAAGTGTGGAACTGACTTACATTATACGCAAGATCTTCATCGGTGGTACTGCAAGAATTTTAAGAGTTACGCAAATTCAAAGAAGCGGAGGGCATTTGGGTTTAGTTTATCTGATTATTCGGGAACTTTGCTCGAAAACTGCCATTTTTACCCCAGGAAGGTGTTACTGTTCATAATCCACTGGCTTCTAAAAGTGTGCAATCACTATACTGTTATACTGTTATGCAAAACCTGGGCATAAGTTCAGAAACTAGTGTAAATTGGAGGTCGTATTGCAGTGAGGTGACTGATTTTTGGTTTAACAACCAAGAGCCAATCGGTGGACAAGGAAAAATCATCGAGATAGAAGAGAGCTGCTTTGGCAAGTCAAAGTACGGACGTGGCAGACAGTTGTCTCAGATATGTTTTTTTGGGGGGGATTGAGCCTGGAAGTGGATGGAGGTTTATCGCGCCGCTTATGAATCAGAGTCGCGATGCCGAGACGCTCATCCCATTTTGCCAGAAATTTATTTTACTTGGGACAACTATCTACAGTGACCAGCGGCGGACATACCAGAAATTGAGCTCCCTCGGGTATGAACATAAGACGGTGTGCCACAATACATCGTTTGTAGACCCCGAGACTGGTTGCCACACTCAGAATATTGAAAGGCTGTGGGAGGACCTCAAGTCTTGGATCATCAGATCAGGTGTTCGAGGAGAATACTTCCACGAATACTTCTCCAGGTACTGTACCATTTCATCCACTCATTCGAGAAGGGTGAGAGCCTCTTCCACAGCTTCCTTCTGCAGGTTGCCAAACTTTACCCTCCCTTTGACTCCCCAAGGATTCAGGCAAACTTTTCGACCTCCTCCTCCTTCGACGATATTTAAGGTGATAGGTGGGTTTGGGTTTGGTGATTGTTATGTTGGGGAAAACCAAAAAATATCTTTTTTGATCAATTTTAGTGTGATTTGAATAAATTTGACCTTCGTTTTTGTCGGAAATCACTCATTTTGGAGATAGGCTTGGGTAGCCAAAACGAGTGATTTCCGACAAAAATGACGGTCAAATTCATTCAAATCACACTAAATTTGACCAGAAAAAATATTTTTGGTTTCGAAATGGAGAAATGTAGTTTTTCGAAAATTGACCGATTTTTAAATTGGCAACTGTTTGAAAGTTTGTGTGCTAGCCAGTTCAGTGCTGTAGTTACCTCGTTTGAGGGCAAGAGTAAACTGCCTCTAACCAACATCCTTGTGTGACAATCTTGACGATCTTTCCCATGAAAAATCATGAAATGAATATGAAAAGTGTATATAGAATATTATATTACATGGCAGAAATTTCACACTGAGTTGGCTCAGTGTTAGTAAATGGTTAGGTTTATTTTTTAATAGCTTTAGTGTTCTATTATACAGGTAAGTTACAGAAACGTTAAAAAAAAAATTCTTCAGTACCTGCAAGTATGTTCAATCACTTAAGTCCTCTATTGAAAAATGTAACTCGTTTTTGCACCACAATAAACTGATAAGCTTGTAGTTAAGATGGTTAGGTAAGGTTACCAGATATGAGTGAACTGGTTGGTTAGGATGCTGACTGAAATATTTACGTGTTCCAATCAAGCACTCGGATTTGAACATAGGTGCGTTGGCTTTAAAGCATAATTTGTTAGTAACTGAGGATTTACAGAAAAGGAAAAAAAAAAGTCCTGAGGCATCTTTCTATCTCAAGAGCTTTTCTTACTTGTAAATAGCCACATGTCTAAGGAAATGGCCTGTACCTGCATATATTAAATAATAAATAGTTAATTAGAAATAAATGACAGTTATTGTAATGGAGGAGTAGGTGTGTAATGGGGTGTATAAAAGCCCACGTTGCCTAGAGGCATAGTGGGGATCCTCTCTTTGGCTCAGTGGTAACGTGCGCGCGATTCAAATGAGAGGGCCTGAGTTCGAATCTCGGCCAGAGAACAGTGATTAATTTATTCAGTTTCATTTCAGTTATTACATTAGTCGGCAGCGGTATAGGATGTGAGGTAAGGGCCATGAGGGTCATATGTCGTGTTGACAGCCTTACATCCCGGTGGTGGCCTCCAATGCTACGCTGCCATGTTGGAGAGCGAAATTGACCAAATTAATCACTAGGAGGAGAGAAAAAAAAGTGATGTAATGGGGTGTATAAAAGCCCGCGTTGTAGGGGCAAAGTGGGGATCCTTTCTTTGGCTCAGTGGTAACGTGCGCGCGATTCAAGCGCGAGGGCCTGAGATCGAATCTCGGCCAGATCAGTGATTAATTTATTTAGTTTCATTTCAGTTATTACAGGTGGATGTAGGAAAGGCGTGGAATATTGGTCAAGGTAGAAGGGTTATACAAACGCATGTAAGGTCCAGTTAAGCAATGACTGACAAACAGGAAGTAATGAGATAAATATTTAGTGAGGAAGACAAACATCAAGCATATGACCAGTTTAGGAGAAAGCTAGGAAAACAGAAGAGTAAACAGTCTGAAAATGTATAAAACAGAACTGCATGAAAGTACAACAGAGGTGGAATGATTTCTGGGAAACGAAGAAAGCATATCTAGCAGACTGGGACAGGAAAAAGTATAGTACCATGTAACTTAGGAAATCATTGCATACAGCTTGAAGGGAAAGGTAGTAAATGTGAATACCAAAACAGTATAATTACTGAGTTAAACTGGATATTTACTAGGTATACCTGAAACAGGGAAGGTGACCATAATGTAGAAAAAAAATACTATACAGTATAGCTACATATATAGATATTGAATGAACAATTGTTACAGTACACACATTTGATAACCTATATTTTCCAGTATGGTCTGCTGGTCATGGCTGGATGACAGGTGTGGAAGGAAATCGCTGAAAAAGAATGGTGGAGTGTTAATGCATCCCTCTTGTGTAGGTGCTGCAATGAATGTAACCATTCAACCAGTTTTGTAAAAAGTAAAGAAGTCTCCATACTGAAAGTAATGCTCCAGTAACTTAGTATTACATCATGCAATATAAATTTGGGAACACATATATACTGCTACATGAGGTGCACATAACCTGCATAAACTGCTGTATAATTCATGAGTGGTGGGCTGACCGGAAACATAACATGGAAATCTATGAAGTATGGAATGATACATTCACTTTGCTCATATATATTTAAATCTGGATAATCTCAGTAATTATTATATCATGGAAATAACTGCAAAAGGAGGATAAATCATGATTCATTCTGAGCTAATACAGTACACTGCATCTTGCTTGTAAATGCATCCTCTTTATCCGATCTATCATCATTTGTTACCAATTCTTGCGCATATATACTTAATTCCTACATGAAAATAACCGTTAGCGAAGTGTCTGGTTTATTAATCTGAAGAAACATTCAAAATTCGAGCGCTGTTGGCGCTCATGCAACGCATTTTCGCCCAGTCTAGCGACTGACGTGACATTCAAACGCCAGGACTGGGTTTCGCCAAGAGCGACGGTCCAGATTTCAGTAAGGATGCTTGGCGCTCAGGAACGTCTGACGACTGAACGTCGCCGTTGGACCGCCTGAACTCTTGGTTTTTACAGTGGCAAAGAAGTAAATTCGTTGCTCCAAGGTACTGCTTAGGGCCGTACTAAAAAAAAACCCAGCGTTTAGGCGCTCCAACGGCGACGTTTCGTCGTTAGACGTCCCTGAGCGTCAATCATTCTTACTATAAAAAATCTGGACCGCCAGTCTTGGCGAAACAAAGTTCAGGAGTTTGAATACCGCGACAGTCGCTACATTGGGCGAGAATGCGCTGCAAGAACACTAACAGCGCGCGAATTTTAAATGTTTCTTTTGTTTGATAAACCAGGCAATTCGTAAACCCATTCTAAGCTGTTGTTTTTATGTAGGAAATATGTATTCATGTGCTAGAATTGGTAAAAAATTACGGTAGAATGCATAAAAAGGATGCATGTATGAGCAAGTTACAGTACTGGTGAACTTTAATGGGCTGAGCATGTGTTATAATTTACCCTCCTTTGCCATTATTTGCAAGAAACGATTATTAAAGATATTTAGATCGGAATTTATCCGAGCAAAGTGAAAAAATTATTGCATACTTCATTCCATAATATGTTTCATGCAAGCTATCCAGTCAAGTACTACACCGCACTATATCCAGATATGTGCATTTCTTCTCATGTAGCAGTACATCATATGTTTCTAAATTAGTATTGCAAGATGTAAATACATAGTTATTACAGAATTATTTTTGGCATGCAGGCTGCTTTGCTTCTGTACAAGCTGGGGTGGTGACATTCATTGCAGTAGCAACACATAAGGGATGCACAAACCTTCATTTTCTTCCCAGCAATTTCTTTCCACACCTGTCATCCAGACATAACCAGCAAGCAGTACATGTTGGAAAATATAGGTTATCAGATGTGAGTACTGTCACAATTGTATATTCGGTTTCTATGTATTTGGCTAAAGTTTCTTACCCATTACATTGCCACCATCCCTGTCCTGGTTATTATAAGTAAATTTCCATTCTAGCTCAGTAATTATACTCCTTGTGATCACATTCTTGATTATTACCTTTCCCTTCAAACAGTGCGCAGTGATTTAAGTTGCTTGGTACAGTACACTTTTCTTTTTCTATCTTAGTCTGTTAGATAAATCTTACCTCTCTTCCCAGAAAGTATTCCACTTCTTTATATCCAGGTCTGTTTTATATGGTTCAATTTCAGACTGCTTACAGGTCTGTTTTCCTAGCTTTCTCCTCAACTATTCACAGTCTTGAAGTTGCTGTCCTTCACTAAATATTTCTCTCATTATTCCTCTTTGTCACAATCACTGCTTAACTGCTACTTCATACTTCTATATAACCCTTTCACCCAAACCAGTATTCTCTGTCTTTCCTACACCCATCTTCTCCATTACAATAACTGTTATTTTTCATCTAAAATTATTATTTTTTACTAGATACCTGTATGCACGGCACAGGCCATTTCCTGGGGCCTCCAGCTATTTGCAAGTAAGAAAATCTCTTGGGATAAAGATGCCTCAGGATTTGAAATCAGCTTCATTGTTTTATTAACAAATTTTGTATTAGAACCAAAAGACCAATGCTCAAAACTAAGTGTCTGACTGAAATAGGTAAATATATCAGTCATCATCCTAACTAACCAATTCACTCTTATCTGGTAACTTTACCTAACTTTATCTTAATATCTATGTAACACCCCTCTCTTGATGGTTGAAGGGAAGTCCTGGAGTAGCTATTTACGGCCTTTAATTGTGGAGTACAGAGATATAGGTATAGCCTCAGTAGCTGTCAGCTCTCGACTGCCTGTTACATATGGTATTGGTTGGTGTGAGCCTGGGAAACGCTGCTTACGTCTGCAGATCTAGGATGCAGTGGGGGGAGGGGGGCATACAGTGGGGAGTATACAGTGAGGGAGGCATACATACATATACATAATGGCATAATACATACACATATAAGGGGAATGGTACAATACTCCCCCGGGTGGTTGAGATGGTGTCTCCTGACACTAGAGAGGAGGTATATGGGGTGGTTCAGATGACTAAGGTAGGCGGGAGATTTGTACAAGTAGGGAGTATGATACAGGAGTCTGAGGGAGGACATGGCCATGTCAAGGTGATGTAAACTAGGGATATACATTGTTACAAGGGGAGGTATGTTGATATAAGATACACAAAGAGTCATGTTGATATATGATACAAGGAGTAAATAGAGTATGCGGTCACGCATGTTCTTATTGCTGTATAAGTACAGTAGATCACTCTTGTGAAATAGGGTACACATGTCTTTTCATTTTTTTTTCTGTTAGTTTCTATATGTCACACATTACTGTATCAGAGAGATGCCAACAGTTGCTGGTGGTACTTTTTCTGTCCACAGTTTATGCAGGTTATCAGGTGGCATTGGTAGTTACTGAATTCGAGGGCACTTAATCTTGGGTAGAGCGTACTATGCCAGTAGCAATTCTGATTTCCTGTAGTCTGTGTTCCTTTTCCGGACACAACAGTGCACAGCACAGAGGACGAGGAGAAAACCTATGAAAGAGATGTCCACAGGGGGAAACACAACGGTTGGACGAACCCATGAACGGCTGAGGGCCAGAGAAAATTGATCCATAATGAAGTCACTGTCGTTGAGGAATGTTAGCATACGCATGTTGAGGGAGATAACGGTACTGTTAGTAGATGGCAGGTTGGAAGGCATGCCAATTGGTTGGAAGATGTCATAGGAGTGTTTACGGACTGATTGGTGATAGCGAGTGGTGTAAGTGACGACTGACTCTGATTTGACGGTATAATAGTCCTGTGCTTTGTAGAGACCACAAGCAGGTATGGAGCGGACCGAAGTACCAGGACACATGATGGTGACAGAGATGGGAACAGTAAAGAAGAAGTACTGGATGTGGTTGAGGTGAGCATGGTGGACTGGGAGTACAGGAGCTGGAACAAAGGAACAGGCCGAGTATATGGAATGGTTACGAACTAAAGCAGATTCACAGGATGTAGTGCTGCTAGGGAAGATAGCGAAAAGGTGGGCAGCACAGAGACGAGAGGTATGGGTGAGGGAGGAACACTGCTGGAGGTCTGTGGTAGAAAGGAAGGCAACTGAAAGATGGTCATGTGAGAGGAGGAAATATTCTGAAGGAACAGAGACTTGCAATAAGGAGTTGTAACGGAAGGGGAAGGGGATGATGTGGAAAAGGTTGAAGGTGATGTCAGAACGGAGAGGGATATGGACGACGACGTATGTGGTGAGAAGAGTGGCCTCGAGAACTGGATAGTAATATTCGAGAGAGGAGTAGGGGAGTACTAGGGATTAACCGAAAGTAGAGCGAGCCCATTCTAATACAGTGCGGAGAGCTGATATAGGTACTAAGTCAGCAGTGACACGTCCATTAATAGCATCGACCAGGATACGAACCAAGGTAGTGACCTGAGAGAGTAGAGAGTCAATGGCTAGTTGGAGATTATCCATGTTGTTTGAGATAAAAGAACTGAGAAATAATGTTGAGATTGGAGAGGTGTTGTTTTAAGATGGTGAAGTTGTTCAGAGTGTAAGTTACTTCATTCAGATAAGTCGTAATCTTCTGTAACATAGCGTGTTGGACCTTGATGACTCGGCGTTGAGATTATAGGGCGGAAGCTAAATGAGCTAGGTCAGATTTGAAGCTGGAAAGGTCACGGGCTGTAGCGACGCCAAACAATCCGCTTAGAATCTCACCTCCGAGGTCAAAGATACCTCGTTTCACACGAGAACGACCTACGGGTGCCTGAATGGAGAATGTGTCATTGAGCTCAGTGAATTTACCAGAAATATATTGCAACTGCCAGGAGAGTGGGAGGAAAAGATGATATAAATACTGATTTGGGTTGTTTCCCCATGAGGGCTGTGAGGTGGGTCTTGATTTTGTGGAGCTGGTGCGTGTAGGCAGGCAGGGCAATGGCTATGTCGGCCAGGGGCGCAAGATCGTAGCGCAGGGAGACTACATCTTCAATGAGCATTACCACGCCTCCCGAGCCGACCAAGGCCCCGGGACGTACTCCACCATCGTCCTCACTCGACCCGGACCCTAGGAGGGTCAGCACTGCCAGCAGGTAGACCGCTAACATCATACCTAGAAGATTATTTGAGAATTAATGGGAGAGTTCCTGGAGAGATTCGTGGGCGGAATGCAGTTTGGATCGATACCGATTGGTTGATGAATGAGTAGGTGTAGGTGGAGATGAAGGAGACTGATGGACAGGTGGAGATGGGGTAGATTGAGGGATTTGTCGAGTATGAGGGAGAGCAGTAGGTTGTGCAAGTGATTCTTCCAACACTAGGCCCCGTGGAGCACGTTTTAGATTGTCAGCATGGACCCACTTAGTGTCTGTAGTGGAGAGGTCTTGGACGTGGAACTTGTGGGCTTGTTTATTCAGTACGGTTTGGGGGCTGGTAAATTTGTCATCCAATTTAGAGGTACGCGTATGGGAATGAGCATGGACTAGATCACCGACGTTGATAGTGATACAGAGAAGAGGTTGCATATAAATCGCCCCAGACAGCTAAGTCTCAGTGGGGTACTGAAGGTGAGGTTCAGAGGAAGAGAGATAGTGTTCAACAGAGAGAAAATTGGGAAAAGGGTCACAAATGTTGAAGAAATTAATAGAGAGTGAGTCAGATAATGGTTCCATGTATCTCACTTGGCCGTCACTAGGAGGAGGGATGATGATGGGTGCTTTTATGGTCCCCCCCCCTCCCGGGAATTCCGATATTGTGTGTTGGCGCGCCATTTTGCTGACTTTGGAGCTGGGAGTGTGGTGTGTAAGTGTGTAATGTGCATGTAGTTTGGTGTTGACATTTAGAGGAAAAAGTATGGGAGAGTATGCTGGTCTAATTGTGTTACTGAAACACTGAAAAGTTCAGCAAAGGAAATTGGTCAGTAGCTGGATCCATGGGCTGACGAAACACGAGCTCCAGCTTTCCATATCACCAGTTTTCCATCAATCAGCCTCTGGAGAAGATTTGGTGGATCGTGGTAACCCGGGAGAATCGCCACGAGCATATCTAGCAACAACAATATGGGGAGAGTAAATAATAGGAGACAAACCAACAACAGAAAAAGAGGGAACAGCACATTCACAAACCGAGGAGGTGGATGCAAAGTGGGTATGACGTTGATGTCCTTGTAGCAGGAAGAATTGGAAGATATGGCCTTGCCAAGATTGATGCATAAATAATCCCCTGGAGTGAAGACTTGAATTAAGCCCTCGTCCTAGCTTCCGAAAATGAAGTATTTTCCCTGGCACGAAAGCAGAGAACCTCATACCCAACTCTATACCTATCATAAGCCTTTGAGGAAGCAGAATGAGTGTCACCAAAATGAGCACAGGGAAGAAGAGAGGAACACTCCAAAACCTAATTTACACCCCACACATGACACAGATTTTTGGCAGGCCAATAGCACGGCGCCTGCACGTGCTACTGATGTGACCAAAACGTTATCATTTGTAACACCGTCTGTACATACTGCTTCACCCTGCAGCTATGCCATGTAGTTGTCAAAACATCAGACAGACATTACCGAATATAAGAATGGTGGTGGGCTGTGCAAACAAGTTGCCCTTAACTCTTTTTGGATACATTCAACCTTCATTACACTGTAATCAGTTAGTTCCATCTGGAGGACTTTCGTATTATAGAGAAGGTCCATGGCGTATAATACACCACACGACTGATTCAGTGAAGCATGAGGGCAGTACGAGACACAGAGACAATTAACCTTGGAAATGTCCTTTTTTATTTTTTATTTATTTATTTATTTATTTTTTATTTGTCCGACTTTGGACATAGGCTTCACAGCCTGCTCTCAAGGCCCACTAGTCCTCCTACATACCATACACCTCTACATGTCACCACTTCGGCGCTAACATCCACCGTCCATATTGAATACATGCAAGGGCTGTCTCATACAGGACTGGTGCATTTGTATTAACGGGGGTATTTTTACGACATGTCGGCAGGTCTTCTGGTAGGTCAGTAAAGTCTGATTTTAAGAAATTCAAATCCTTAAACTGTTCCCTGCCCCAGCCGGGATTTGATCCTGGGTCCGGTAGGACTGCAGGCCACCTCTCTACCGATTGAGCCACCACCTTCCCCTGAAAGCGTGCACTCAATAAACTGCCATCAGCCTGGTGGACGACCTTAGAAATTGCACCACATGCTTGAACGAGAGGTCGAGGCACCTGGAAAATATTTTGCTGACAGATCCTGGCCTTCAGTACCACGAACAATAAATTTTTCAAAGGAGATGGGCTCATAATCACCAGGCAATATCTCATTAACACTTGATGAGGGCTTAGTAGAGTGCCAGCCAAGCCAAGGGGCAGCAGCCGAGCAACGGTTAACAGGCACAAACGAGTCCAACGCGGCCACTAGCGAGGAGCCATGTGAGGAGAATCTTGGAACATCAACTGAGAGTGGCACAGAGGTTGTCTAATGCATCATGTTATGAGCCAAAGGTTGAAGCTAAAACCTCAATGGACACAAACGAGCTGCAGAAAGTATTGCTGTGAGATGTCATGAACTATTCACGGGGCAATACTCTCAACCACTGACACCAGCAAAGGCTGACTCAGATGTCCTCCTACTTCTCAGTGTCAGAACGATTACAGAGAAACATGTATATGCTAATCTGCTTCCTGGAACAAGAGCATATAAAATTCAATGATCCCCTCCGAATTGTTGTGACAGCGATGCCGCCATAAGTCAGGAGTCCTAGCCCAGGAACCCCCCCCCCCCCTTTCTGGAACAGACATGCTGCTCACTTGAGATAGTTCACCTTTGTCATAGCTAGACCAATTACAGCACCTCTAGTCCGAACATCTTTAGTTGACGATCCCATCACAGTCTCACCAGGTGCCTTTGAACATCAAGACCATCCAAGCTATGACACTTTTTCTTCTTCCACAGGAAATTTTGGCCAAAGTGGAAATGTCCACACTATTAACATCAAAGATATGACAGTGGATGAAGAAGAAAAAGGGGCCAAGAGGAGTGAAATAGGTCCTGACACAATTATTCAGGCTGGCGGCAGGGAAACAAGGCCAACTGATGATGGCATCATGGCCCAGCCGCCAACCCCGAAGCCCCCTCACTACGGCAAAAGTTTAGGAGCTGGTGTACGTTAACAACATTAAAAGTCGCTTAAATAAACATCTATCTTTTGAATGCCCAGCCAAACATGTTCTTGTCAGATTAACGCAAAAAAATGACGCGTTGATTGTGTTCCTGTCTTTTAGATCGTAGTCAGTACAGCAAAAGCACACTAATTTAAAATTAATTTAATTTCTCTTACAGATACAGGCGGGATAGAACACTGTATCCCTCCAGTCTTTCCTATGAAATTTCCATAGCAGCTTGTCATGCTGCATTATTGTCATTCTCACTTTTCCCTGCCGGCTTTGGTTGGAAGGTTTGGGGGGTGGGGGAAGGAAACCTTGCTTTGCTCTCCTAACATTCTCCTCGTAGAATTAGATATACTCATTATCTTTTAACGAACTCGAAAGGACCGTCTGGTCTGTTGCTGCTTGTTATCCTGTTTTTTCCTTCGCGCGCGCGCGCGCGCGCGCGCGTGTGTGTGTGTGTGTGTGTGTGTGTGTGTGTGCGCCACTTTCACTTTACTTTTTAGTCTGTTCCTCTTTACATCCTTTTCTAGTGTTGTGACGCTCTCATAATATCCCTTTACTATACGGTAAACATTCCTCATTTTTCTCTTTTCAGGCCTGTGGAGATCAACAAGGTGAACCAGACAATCGGCCCCTCCATAAAGTTCCTCTTCGTCAGACACCCATTCCAGCGCCTCGTCTCTGCCTACAGGAACAAATTGGAGAATTCGTATAGACTCGAAGATGGAGAGTACTTCTATAAAACTTATGGAAGGTACATAGTGCAGAAGTTCGGGAGGAGGGGTGTGGAAGGTGGAGGTAGGGAAAGGGGAAGGGGAGAAACAAAGGAACGAATAGATCGTGTAAAAACTGAAAACGGAAATGGGAGCTTGGTTCACCACAAGCAAGTGAGAACTTATTTTACAAATGTCAAACAGTCAAAGTCGCTTGACGAGAAGCAACAGCTGGAGACTTTAGAAGAAAATATAGTACTTCCAGATGACGAGAAAGCAAAGGCACAGCACAGGATGGAGGAAAGAGGAGGGGGAAGCAGTCCCAATAACACAGCAGAAGTGGTGTACAAGAGAGAACCAACCTTCCCAGAATACGTTGAGTACCTCCTCCACACGGACCCCAGTGAGTACGACGAACACTGGAAACCCATCGCCATCCAGTGTCACGTCTGCCTCTTCCACTACGATTACATCATCAAGTACGAGAATTTCAAAGGGGAGATTGAGTATCTTGTGGATATCCTACAAAAGGTTGGGAGCTTGCCAGCGAATTTCAAGCTGGAGTGGGAAAACCAAGGGGGGACGGACGATAAGACGGTTGTAAAATACCTGGACCAAATAAGCAAGGACAAACGTTGGAAGTTATATGATAAGTACCGCCATGATTTCCTCTACTTTGGGTACAGTATGGACGAATTCACAAGCTGGGAATAATCCATAATGCTCTAGTATGGGTGTTTGGTTATGTGATACAAATATAATAAAGAAATTACCTATAACAGTTTTATTATCGACCAAAGAATTTAGAACTACCTAGTATCGTCATAAAGTATTGTTGAAGCCAGAAGTAGTGATCCGCCCTCCTCCAGCCAACCCGTGAATGTGACAGCGTCACAGTCATGGGTACCACATTGCCTGCTTTTTATTTCTGTTCAGTATAACCTTTAATCTGCCTGCCAGTGTCTATAGGTATAACTGAGGTGATATCCGTAAAGAGGTTTAGATTTCGATAATATGAATACTTGAAATATAAATATTAATAATTGCATTTTCTTTTATATTGTGCAGCCAGAGAGTATGTATAAAAGCATAAATTTGACTCCACGCCCCGATATCCACTTGATCTGTCAGGAGAGCTTGTTCAAAGGCTTAATTTGGTACCAGGAGAGAGAGAGAGAAACCGCTGGCGTCTGTGCATGTTGGAGAAATAGAAAGGGTAGACAAGGAGGAGGGTAATGCAAGGGGTAAGAGGCCTTATATTTCCCATTTCCCAATGCTTGATACACACGCACACACACACACACACACACACTCGTTTGAGATTTTTTTTTTCATTGAAGAAAGAACCAAAGGCCAGAAGCCAGCAAGACTGTTACCTCCAAGAGAAAAAAAATATATATATATATCAGAACCAAATTCAAGAATCGTTCATTTGGAGTTGCCTGGACACTCTGTTTTGAAAAGACTGGAGGTCATAAGCAGTAGTAAATACAGAAGAAGACAGTTGCAGAGGTGACCTATTGCATACATGAAGGACTGGGAGTAACAGTTAACTCGTGTATGAGTTGCTTAGAAAAGAGATGAGAGATGCTACTACACGGGTGCAATGGGCCCGCCGTTGTGGTGGAGGGATGCAGACAGACAGTTAAGAGGTACAGTGACCATTGAAGTAGCGACGGAAAAGAGCTAAAGATGCAACAGTGTGGTGAAGAGACAGAGGCTGAAAGAAGCCAGTAAGACGAGGAGACTTAATGAGACGATAAGCCTTTGACTCCACCTTGTTGAGAAGAGACGTATGTGGGGATCCTCCCCACACCTGAGAGTTGTACAGTACTATACAGGAGAGCGAATAAAACCCCTGTATAATGCCAACACCTGTGCGGGAGTAAAGAAAGCATGGAGAATGCTTAACATACCTGATATCTTAGAAGCAGATCTTACAAGAGGTAGTTTGATTATTTAAAAAAAAATCCCGTGAGAATGAAACCCCAAGTATGTTCACAGATGATTAAGAATTGAATTGGATTTTGTTAAAACTTACAGGCTACTACTGCAGATGATTTTGATGGGTCGGAAGATGTAAGAACTGAGTTTTTGACACATTAAAAGCAGCAAGATTACTTTTATCGCAAACAGAGATATGAGCCAAGTCAGATATTAAGTATGCCATAGCCTCGTCCATTGTTTGTTGATTTGCTGAGATTGACGCTGCGAGATGCAAATGGAAAGGTGAAGGTGGAGCCATTGGCATGCGAGTGGGTAAGGTTAAACGTACGGCGTAGGACATTGATGAATAGAAGGATGAGAGTGATGGAACAGAGCCCTGAGGAAAACCACTATTAATAGCAACTTGAAGAACGGTGGCCGTCTATAACAGCAACTATCGAACGACCAGAAAGGAAGCTAGAGATGAAGGCACAGATAGAAGGATATAAACTGTAAGAAGGCAATCTGGAAAATAAAGATTTATGCCAGACTCGATCGAAAGCCTTTGAGATGCCAAGTGCAATGGCAAAGCTTTTGCCAAAGTTCCGAATAGATGATGACCAGAAGTCTGATATGAAGACGAGACGATCGCCAGTGGAGCATCCTTGGCTAAACGCATACTAGCAATCGGAAAAAAGATTCTGATAGGAAAAGTGCTTTAAAATGTTCTTTGCTAAGAACAGATTCAAAAACTTTGGAAATGTTGGATGTCAAAGATAGTTAGACGGATAGGAGTGGTCATTCTTCTCTGGGTCAGGCTGAATGAGAGCAAACTTTCAGCAGGAAAGAAAGATACAAGTCGACAGACAAAGGCAAAAGAGTTTACCTATGCAGGGTAAAAGCGCAGAAGCACAGTTCTAGGGGACAACAGGAGGAACCCCATCGGGTACATATGTCTTGTTGGTATTGAGGCCAGTGATGGAAGAGAATGAAATTTTAATGTCAGTCATACGGAAGTCAGAGGAGGGGAAGTGGTGGAGGAGCAGCACTGGTATCGTTTAAAGTGGAATCGTAGGAGAAAGTTTGAGCTTTTCAGTAGAAGACGCAGCTACAAAGCCATCAGAGCGGAAAAGTGGAGTGAAGGATGGTGAAAACAAATATTAGAAAGGTTTTTTGGCAAGGTGCCAGAAGGAGCGCGAAGAATTCGAGTCGGAGAGTTCTGAGCATTTAGTGCGAGTGAATTTTTTCTTAGCAGAGTGAAGAACAGACAGGACGATTCTGGGCAGAAAGAGGTGAGATTCAGGGGTGGGTTGGTTCTGGTACCTTTTGTAGGCCTTCTTCTTGTTGTGGACAGCATTAGAACAAGCGTGATTAAACCGATTTTTTTTTTTCATTAGTCACAGGATAAGAGAAGGAACATATGCGTCCCTGCCCGAGAGAATAACCTTCATAATGTGCAAGGCACACTAGGATGGCTCTTGGCCATGGTAAAATCATTCCAGGGAAGATCAAAGAAGCACTACTTGAGGGCCTCCCAGTCAGCAGTTCCTAAATAACACAGCTGCTGCTTCTTTGGAGGGTCCACAGGCCTTACTGGAGCGATGAGACTGGTTAAGATGATAAGGTTGTGATCAGAGGAGTCCAACTGATAGAAAAGATTAACAGAATAATTAATTGTAAGAAATAAGTCAGGTATGTTGGAATTCTCTCCAAGGTGGTCAAGGATACAAGGCGCTCTAGGTCACTGAGGGTAGCAAAGATGTAGTGTCATGGCTCTAAATTATCATAATACAGTGCATAGTAACATAGTAGTCTAGAGAGTGAGTGAGATAGAGGAGTAGAAAGGAAATGACACTTGCAGTTTCTCAGAGGCATGCCAGATTGCAAGGTGTCACTTGACCAGCTTCGCACCTCACCATGGGAAACTGACGAGAGAGAAAACATACATACATACATACACACACAGGCTTCAGGAACCTTCAACAACTGTATAAACCATGTGACACGAGCCGTCCTACCCAAAGAGGACGGAACCAGAGTTCAGAATTACGACAGAGAGGAGAGAGAGGGGAACAAGGGGTTAGGAGAGAGAAAGGAGGAATAAAGCGCGCGGAGTTAGCTAGCATAAAACCGCTCTCACCTCAATACACTCTTGTGTTATACGCTCTGAGTTAATCTTGAGCTCCCTTTGAAGACAATAAAAGTACAATCAATCACAACTCATCTTTAACTCCTCCCATCATTGACAACAGGTGAACTGAGCTTATCTTTACAACATATTATTTTCAACAACAAAATAACCTTCTCATTAGAAATACACCGCTTCGGCTGCGACTGCAACATTTGGTGGGCAGCGGACTTACGAACCAACGTCTATGTCCCATCAAATCAACGAGTCTACATTATCAAGACTGTTAAAGAAGCAACGCTACAATCAAAGTAACGAGTTTATACACAACATCACTTCGTTCCTAATCGCGCCTCTACAATCAACTCTACCAGAAACAAATGATTATGCAGCAAACGAGAAAACAAGACGAGTTTTACTCACAACTTATAACTCCCCAACTCACAACCCCTTACACCCTCTCTCCGACCATTCCTCGTTTTCGTTGTCGCAGAGCTGACGCATGGGTCGAGTTCAGCTGAAGTCAACGACAACCTCCTGCCTGGCACCCAACTCACCACTGTTACTCACCACTGTTATTCACCATTACTAATATTCATTTACCTCCAACATTGAATGAGGGGATAAGTCGACGTTGTTCGGCGAGGTGAAGTTCGAGAAAGGGAGGTCGATCAGCCCTTCAATCAACCCTAACTTGAGATTTCCTTCAATCAACCCTGATCTGAGAATTCCTTCAGTCAACCCTGATCTGAGATTTCCTTCAATCAACCCTGATCGATCAACAAGCTGAGTAACTTCTTCAGTCAACTCAGACCTGAGTCACCGACTACCATCATCTATTTTTCAGGTGGGTGATCATACGTTTACTCATTTCATCCCAGAGCTTAGGATTAGGTACAAATCCTTCATCACTTATTTATATATACACATATTCGATCTTACCATCGTTTCTTTATCAATATTCATTTTCTCACCTATACTGTATAGTTAACACATACATAAATCAATTATTTCATAATGTCACGAATTTTCTTCATTGTAAAATCACGTTAAGTTAAATCGTGACATTGAGTTATTTGTGAGGAGCAAATTATTATATGTACGATAATTTTAAGTTGTTGTTTTGCTCCCGGCCCGTTGCGCATGTGTGCGCAGCTCCCACCCGCGCCGCGTCGAGCATTCAAATTAGAGTCAGTCTGTTATTAGTCACGGAAGAGTTGGGTCGTACGCCTCTAGAGGTTCGAGTGAATTCTTTATTTCAGATCTCGGCTTGAATTGGCGTATCTTCCCGAGCTCCCGCCCTGTTGGTGATCGACTACAGTACAGTCTCATCCATACCGATCAGTATTTTCTGGTTTTTTCCTAGGCTAAGCTTTTTGAAATATTTAGCCGTTATCTGAGTGTCTGAGTGAGTGTATTCCTTCATTTGATTTGAATTTCATGTAACGTAAATTCATTTGTTTGTAATTAATAAATTCACAGTTCTTTTCTTGA
>JAGKTI010011508.1:0-23624 GCA_018397915.1 Birgus latro | reverse complement strand
ACCTCCACTACCTCCCCCCTCCCTCCCTCTCTCTCACTCCCCCCCCCCCCAGTAACTTGTCAGGTAGAAGCGACCCCAAGGTCTGTGTGCTCGTGTCTCTGTTCCATCTGCTCGCGACTGTACTTCATTAGCTCCTTAATGTCCTCAATCTTCTCAGCAATCAGAGTAACTGGCTTCATAAACCTTTGGGGCAGAGTGACAGCAGCTAGGCTAAAGCGCTGCCTGTCATAACCCTTGGCTCTGCCCTTTTGTAGCTTTATCAGATGCGGGTCATCTTGGTGGTAGCTGAGTTGAATGCCGTGCTTCTCTTTGTGTTCCTTGCTAAGCATGATAACTTTGGCATCACAGAAATGGACACCAGACTCGTGACATTTTGTAATGTGGGCCTGAAGTACTGCGTCATCAATAAAGTCTTCCTGCTTCATACAGACAACCATGAATGGGTGAGTGGTTCTCCACTCCTCTACTGTCTTGTAATAATCCTCCTAGGTGAAGATTTCCAGATGTCTAACATGCTTCCCTATGTGACCAAAATAACAGTCACAGGGAAGAAAAGAATGCCCAGGGATCATGAAAACATGATTAAACTCATCAAAGTGCCCCCTGTGGATGAAGTGTAGCATAGTTAAGACAAATTTAAGTTTTTATTTTGACTAGCACAGTTATCTGAGTAAATAATAAAGGTCTTGACATCTTGTGGGACAAAGTTTTCCACGTAATGTACAATACAGCTAGCAATCTCTGATGAACCCCTCTTGGCTTCAGTTTCATCCCACATGTACATGACAGAGTTCCCAGATTGCATGTGGTGGACTCCAAAGTTGAACATCCACAGGTTCCGGCGATAAAACCGTGCATCTGCGTAGATCCTGGGGGTTGGCAAAGCCTGCTGGAGGTCCATAGCTATGATGCAGACATAAGGATCATGATAATTCTTGGCCTGACATAACCACTCCTGTGCGACCTTGGCTGGATGCAGGTGTACTTCCCTCTCTGCCTTGAACTCTTGAATTCATGCATAATCCTTCTCATAGTCAAGGGAATCCAGGGTGTGAGATCACACCTCGCACTTGTTGCACAGGTCTACCTTGGGTGGATTAAATCCTAGGTTGAAATCTTTGTTAAACACATCCTGGTAATAGTGCTTGGAAACTTTCTGCTCACCAACATGTTCCTCCTCTAGCCACTTGCAGTACAAGTGTACATCTGATTAACACTGACATGCGAGGGCAGGTATTTAAGGTGCAAACTCTTTGCCCGACTGCAGTGACTGGATACTGCGGGAAAACTTATGATGTGACGCAACACAAGTTCATGTCGCTCTGCTGACACTTTCAAAGGAGGCTCAGATGACCCCCTCCTGTTCCCCTCCACCACATCTTTAGACATAACAACACGGATACACTTCTGTTTAAGCCTGTAGATAGACAGAAAACCATCAGCACACACCATATGCTCAATATTTTCATGCATAACATGATAAACATACGTTTGTGAACAACAAGATGGACGATCATCTGGCACTCATCTACGCTGCACTGGCACTCTACAAACCTATCTTGATGAATATCTTATTGTAATCTTTCATTTCTCAAAATGCACTAAAAATTTTCTCCACCTAGTCAGCACCAAGGCAATCCATACAACCACACTTACACCATGGCCTTATAACTCTTCCTGCAACATTTTTTGCAGTGTATGGGCTGGTGTGGGCAAATCCACTGTTACATTTAAGCTTAGATTGTGCTCGTTTCCAAGAACTAGGATTGCACACACGCTGCCTAGCATGTCCTTGCTGTGGTGAAACATCAGGAGATGGGGTTGAACCCCCCATAATTGAAGAAAATGGGCAGTAATTATGCCAAAAAAGTTAAATCCTCTGGGCAACAAGTGCTGCTGGCACCGACATAACAAAAACACTGCTGCAGGTGGTGGATGCCTGGCCCTGCTACGCGCTTACTGGCTGAATCCGGGGGCTCGACTCGCACACAGCACTGATTGGTCACACATACGCCATTCCTCCACCATGAACCTGAGTTGAGTGGAAGTGCGTTTGGGGTGTAAAATGGATGAGTTGGGGGTGTCTATTTATGGGATTTTCAACCTTGCTTTCAGGGCATATATCCATATGGCTGGGGCAAGTAATTTAAGTTTAAGGCCATGTGAACATTCTGGTGCATGTAACTCAAAATAGCCGATTTGGCAGATATGCCCTCCCTCCATGGATCACCTCAATTTATTATTATTATTTTGTGTAGTTTTATACTTATCGTAAGCCTGTCTTTTGGCTAATAACCCCTCCATGGCTGTAGGTCTGGAATTTTATGTATGCCCCTGGCTAACGCCAGGGCCATTTTCTGAAGTTTTGGAAATTGATTTTTTTTTTCCTTGCCATATTGAAGAGAAAGTTCCGATGCACCTGACAGTGCAAATTTCAGCTTCCTAGACCCATCCTGCAGCGTGCAATTGAATGCGGAAGTTGCGTAAATTTAGGCAGCTGATAGTAGTCACACGTAGGTATTGCAGTGATGCAACATTGCACTTAAAAAAATATATATATATATTGTCAATGGTGCTCAAAAGGTGTGAAATATCTAGATATGCATTGTTTGAAGTTTTTCAGTACATAATATGAGAGGTTTGAATGTAAAAAATTAAATTATATATTTATTTTGCATTTTTTGGTGTTTATTGTGTTTATGGAAGTATTGACTTATTTTTGTAGCCTGGGTGGTGGAGTTTGTTGAAAAAGGGAAGTGAGAGTTTCTGTTTTCAGACCTAAATGAGATAAAAGACATCCCATGACTATACAGACTGGACAGTGAGGGCTGAAATGCGAGACGACCTGCCATTCGCACCTTGCATGAGCTAATTAGCAGGAAGGGAAGAGGGGACTTTCCACCCACGAAAGCATCACCTCAGTACACTCTCTTCGATTCTGGTGTCCGCAGACTTCCTCACTCCGTGTCTTTCATAAATCACACTATTTCGTATCCTATCCACTCTCTGTACTCCACATACATTCCTCACCAGTCCCATCTCCAATGCTCTCACTCTTGACTTTTCATTTTCATGCCATACCAAAGTCACATCCATATGTTAAAGTTGGCACTAACACTCCTTCATTTAAGCCTCGTGCAGCTGCAATACTCAAGTCTCTGTTTCTTATCAAGGACTTCACAGCACCAGCTACTTTCCTTCCATGTGTCACACTACTTTCCACCTCTTTTGTGCATTTCCTCTCTTTTCTATCACTGTACCCAGGTACTTGAACTCTCTCACCAATTCCAGTCTCTCTCCACTCACTGTAACATCACACTTGGAGTCACCTTCTCTCTTGATTACCATCACTTTACTCTTTTCTACATTTACTCCCAAGCATGATGCTCACAGACACCAGTAAAACTCAGAACTAGTCTACCAAGAGGAGCATTGCATTGTCAGCAGGATAACACAAATCTGACAAGGTCCATCCATCACCATTCATTACCAATGCCATTCCTCTCTCTATTACTCGTTTTTACTTCTCTTATCACCCCAACCATATGTATATACTGAATAACCATGGGGACATCACACAACCTTGTCACACGTCCACACTAATTGTGAACCACTTACTTAGATGCTCAACCCTTACAGATGCCTCACTACCACCATAAAAACTCTAGATGGCACCAAGTAGCTTCCCATTTACACCATAGTCACCGTACATGCACAAAACCTTCCATAATCCTCCTATGTCTACTTAGTCGTATGCTTTTTCCAGATCCATAAATGCCATAAACATCTTATAGTCCTTATAGCCCACCTTAAACATCTTATAGTGAGGAGGAGAGAGGTGAAAAGATTAGTAAGAGAGAGTAAGAAGAGAGTGGATGAGGAATTTGGAAGGAATTTGAGTGCAAAGTGAAGGGAATGTAAGAAAATGTTCTGGAAGGAGGTAAAGAGAGCTAGACAGGGTGCCAACGAAGGCAGTGGGGGTGTGAAAGATAAAAATGGTAGATTACTAGTGGAGAAGGGAGAAAAAGTAAACAGATGGAGAGAACACTTCAATGAACTGTTGAACATAGAGAATGAAAGTAATGCAAGTATAAGTGGCTGGGGAATGGCAGGGAGAAGGAGGGTTGTGAGAAGAGAGGAAGAAATCACCAGGATGGAAGTGGTGGAAGCAATGAAGAAAGTTAAAATGGGGAAAGCCCCAGGAATTGATGGAGTGTGTGGTGAAATGCTGAAGCATGGGGGAGAGATAGTAATAGAATGGATGTGGAAGGTGTGCAGATTGGCTTGGGAGGAGGGTAGAGTCCCGGAGGATTGGAAGGCAGGTATAATTATTTCTCTGTACAAAGGAAAAGGGGAAAAAGCAGTGTGTGGTAATCATAGGGGCATTTGCCTTCTCAGTGTAATAGGAAAAATATATGGTAGGATACTTATTGACAGAGTTAGGGAAATTACTGAGGAATTAGTTGGAGAAGAACAAGGAGGTTTTAGGAAGGGAAGAGGTTGTGTAGACCAGATATTCATTCTTAGATCTTTAGTGGAAAAGTTTCTAGAGAAGGGCAAGAAGTTGTATGCAGCCTTCATGGATCTGGAGAAAGCATATGACAGGGTGGATAGAAAAGGTTTGTGGAAGGTATTAAGAATATATGGAGTGGATGGAAAGTTGTTGAAGGCAGTGAAGAGTATGTATGAGGGTGCTAAGGCTGCAGTGCGTGTGGATGGCAAACTGAGTGAATCTTTCCATTTGAAGGTTGGATTGAAACAAGGATGTGTCATGTCTCCATGGTTGTTCAATCTGTATATGGATGGGGTTATAAAAGAGATACAAGGTCGGGCAGTGGATGTTGGAGCGGCCCTAGTGAGAGAGGGCAGTGTTTGGAAACTACCTGTACTGTTGTTTGCAGATGATACTGTGTTGTTGAGTGAAGACGAAGGAGAGCTGCAAGGCTTGGTAGATGAGTTTGGGAGAGTGTGTAAGAAACGGAATCTAAAGGTGAATGTGGGGAAGAGTAAAGTGATGGTCTTCGAGAGAAATGAAGCCAGTGAGTGTACAGTGAGATTGGATGGGAAGGAAATGGAGAATGTGAGTGAATTTAAGTACTTGGGCAGTGTGATGAGTAAGGATGGTAGTCTGGAGGGTGAAGTGCTCGAAAGGGTACAGCAGGGAAGGAAGGTTGCTGGTTCGTTGAAAGCAGTGATAAGAAACAGGGAGGTGAGCATGGAAGTGAAAAAGCTGTTACATGACAGTATTGTGATACCAACTCTGACATATGGAAGTGAAGCTTGGACCCTGTTGGAGGGACAGAAGTCAAGAGTGAGAGCAGTGGAAATGAGTTATTTGAGAGGAGCATGTGGAGTCACATGGAGAGACAGACTAACAAATGAGGAAGTGAAGGAGCGTTGTGGTGTGCTTGAGGACGTGATGGGAAGCGTTAGGAGAAACACGTTAAGGTGGTTTGGGCATGTGGAGAGGATGGAGAGTGAAAGATTGACGAGGAGAGTGTATGTGAGTGAGGTGGAGGGGGCGAGAGGGAGGGGGAGGCCGAGGATGAGATGGAGGGATGGAGTGGAGAGGTATATGAGAGAGGGGGGTGTGAGTTGGGAGCGTGGTAGTGAAATGGCAGGGGACAGAGTGACATGGAGGCGATTTGTTTGTGGCCACCCCGTTCGGGATTGAGGCGTCTGGCAATAGATAGATAGACAGATCTTATAGTCCTTCTAACAAGCCTTCTCCACTATCTGTCTCACTGCAAATATTTGATCCACACATCCTCTGCCACTCCTGAAGTCGCCCTGTTCATCACTCACTAGGACTTCTGATATCTTTCTTTCTCTATATTAACTCTTCCATATACCTTCCCAACGACGCTGAATAAACTTATGCCACGATAATTCTTGCACTCACTTCACTCACCTTTATTTCAGTACAGGGGTACAATCACAGCCTTTTTGCATGCTGCTGGCACAGTTTCACTCATCCGTGCCTTCTTACACATCTCCAACAAGCACTTCATTCCACTCTCTCCACTACACAAATCATCTCTGCATACACTTCATAAACTCCAGTTGCTTTCCCATTTTTCAGCTGCTTCACAGCGTTCTTCACCTGTGCGTGTGTCACGTTTCCTGGCACTGCAATCCTTCTCTGCACAGCCCCAAAACCAATCATGTTTACAGCCACTCTGCTCTCTCTACTCCCATTCATCAGGCTTTCAAAATATTCTTTCCATCTGGTCCTTACTTCATCCCCATGGGTTAATAATCTACCACCTACATCCTTCACAACATTTCTCTCCACTGTCACATCTACATTTCTGCACCTCTTTCCTGAATGACCTCCTATTTTCAGAGTTATCTGCATTCATTTTTCTTTCTAGATCATCATTAACCTTCTTTTTCCCTTCACGAGTCTCTTTATGTGCTTCTTGCTTTCAATACATTCAGTTCTTATTTCAACTGAACCCCTGTGCTGTATCCACTCTAGCGATTTCTTCCTTTTTTCCTCCACTGCTCTCTTAACCTCTTCATCCCACCATGCCATACCTTTCTTCTTTGTTGTTATGCTTCCTACACCACACATCGCTTTAGCATTCCTAATTAAGCAATCCCTATATGCATTCCACAGGCTGTCCACATCCATTTCATTCCAATTCACTGATTCCTACTCCTCCCCTACCTTGGTCCTGTATTCATCTGCCGTTTCTTTGATCCTCAGCTTCTCAACTTTCACATTCTTTCTCCTTGACTGCTCCTCTCTCTCCTGGACCACCTCACTCCTCTCTCAGCTGGATCTTGCATACCACAATCACAAGTTCCAACAGACCTCCACAAATCAATGATCCAAGATGTACAAACTAAGGAAATCAAGGAGCAACAAAAGGGGTGGAAGAAAATTCAGGAGGAAGGGAATGTAAATTTGAAAGAGATTATAGAACAACAAAGCAAGGAAAAGGTGGAGAAGGAAGTGGTTAGGGTACTGAAAAGTAGAGAATCTTTAGTCAGGGATGTAGCAGATAAGAAAAAATGTGTAATTATTTTAGGGGTAAAAGAAAAGCATATCACGATAAGATCTGAAAGAGAAAGAGAAGAATTGAGTAAAGTTAATGAAATATTATCAGTAGTCATGGAGGGTAACAATGAAGCCCAAGAAGAGACTGAAGAAGTGTTTAGGTTAGGTAAGTACGTAAGTACGAGGAAGGAGGGGGGAGGCCACTGAAGGTGAAGTTTAAGTCCCAGGCAATAGTAAATGAAATCATGAATAGGACTTGGATAATTGGCAGACAAAGAGGGTTTCGAAAATGTCTGGTTAAGCAGAGATGCAAATGAGGAAGAAAGAGCTAAAATAAAGGAGTTAGTAAAGGAAGCTATGGCAAAAAACGAACAGAGAATGGAGGAGGAGAAGACAGTGTTTTATTGGAGAGTTATGTACCAGAAATTGAGGAAGTGGTACCGACGGAGAAAAGGAGAGGAGAGGGTATAAATAATAATGAAAAAAGTTTGAAAGTGGCATACACTAATGTTGATGGATTAATATCGGCAATGTTAGAAATCAACGATTTCTTGAGGGTACACGAACCTGATGTTATGTGCTTTATAGAGACCAAGTTAATGGAGAATATTGATATCCATATGGGAGATGGCAAATACAAATTGTGGAGAAGAAACAGAAAAGATAAAATGGGAGGAGGAGTGATGAAAGCAGTGAAGAACAACTCAGTGTAGATTCTATGGAAGTGGGAGAGGGTAGGGCTGAAGTGATAAACATGAAATTAGAAACTGGAGAGAACTGTAAGAAAGATATAGTAGTGGTATATGTTCCAACTAAGACAAGAGCATGGACTGATGATGAATACCAGGAGATGTTGTCAGACATGGTTAGTTATCTACAGAAAGTGATTGAGAAAAGCAGCAGTATAATTCTAATGGGTGATTTTAATTGCAAAGAGGTGAACTGGGAGGAATGGGACTCAGGAGGTGACGAAGATTCGTGGGGCACTATATTGTTAAACAGTGATGAATAATGTAATGACACAGTGGGTCAACGAAGAGACATGATTCCAAGGTGATGACACACCAGCAAGATTAGATTTACTGCTAACCAAAGAACCTGATGTAATTGAATCTTTGAATTATCTGTGTCCTATAAGAAAAACTGATCACGTGGTCACTGAGTTCCAGATGATAATAGGGAACGCAGTGCCAAGAGACGAGCTCCATAGGCAGGGAAGATACAACTTTGGGAAAGCAAACGTTGCAGAATTGAGAAAAATTTTTGAAAATGCAGACTAGAGAAAATTCAGAGAAACAAGAGAGATTCAGAGGAAGTGGGATATCTTTCTAGACCTCTATAATTCAGGAGTGGAAAAATATGTTCCAAGAGTAAGTGGGAAAGAATACAGGAAAAAGGACTGGTTTCATAGAAGGTGTATGACAGCGAAAAAAGAGAGGGACATGGTGTGGAACAAATGGAGAAAGGTAATAACAGAACAAAGGAAGAATATAAAAGAACTAGAAATAAATATACAAGAATTCGTAGAGAGGAAGAAAGGAACTTTGAAAAAGGTATAATTGACAAATGTAAGGATGAACCCAAATTGTTTTATAGATTTGTTAATGGCAAATTGAAACAAAAGGAAGGAATCACCAAACTGAAAGTAGAAGGAGAGGTCTATAATGATGCGGCAATGCAAGCTGAAATAATGAACAAACGTTTCCAATCGGTTTTTACTAATGAAGGGGAGTTTGTGGAGAGGGAGGGAGTGACTAGGATTGTGGTGATAAAAGATATAAAAGTGGAAGTGCAGGAAGTGTACAAATTATTGGAAACTCAAGATGTAAGGAAAGCCCCAGGACCAGATGGAATTTCAAATTGGGTACTGAAGGAACGCAGAGAGCAACTGGCGGATAAGATTCACAGTTTAATTGTGTGTTCACTGGAAGAAGGGAAAGTGCCTCGGGAATGGAAGAGAGCAAATGTGGTACCAATTAACAAGGGAGGAAACAAGGAAGAACCCCTGAACTATAGACCAGTGTCCCTAACCAGCATGGTTGCAAAATTGTGCGAGAAGATTCTGAAAGATAGGTGGATAAAATATCTGAAAGAGATGAATATTTTGACTGAAAGTCAATTTGGATTCAGAAGTGGAAAGTCTTTTTTTTTTTTTTTTTTTTAATGCAAGGCAGAAGGAACCAAAGGCCACAGGCCTGCATACTGTTCCTTCCAAGAAAAAGCAAAATCAATACAAAAGAGAGACAAATTCAAGATCCGTTCATTTCGAGATGAATGGACACACTGCGTTTGAAAGACTGGAGATCACAGGAAGTAGGAAATACAGACAGAGGAGGACAGTTCCAGAGTTGACCCGCTGCATGAATGAAAGACTGGCAGAAACGGTCAACTCTTGCATTAAAATGTTGGACAGAAAAGGGATGAGAGTTTGTTGCTAGACGGGTACTACGTGCCCTTCGTAGAGGTGGAAGGATGTAAGCAGACAGTTCAGAGGAACAGTGACCGTTGAAGTAGCGATAGAAGAGAGATAAAGATGCAGCAGTGCGGCAAAGAGACAAAGGTTGAAGGGAATCAGTAAGAGGAGGAAAGTTAATGGGACGAAAAGCCTTTGACTCCACCCTATTGAGAAGAGCTGCATGTGGGGAGCCTCCCCACACAAGAGTTGTACTCCATACACGTGAGAATAAAACCCGTGTACAAGGTCAACAACTGTGCAGGGGTAAAGAAAGTTCTGAATCGGCTTAGCACACCTAATCTCTTGGAAGCAGATTTCACAAGAGATGCAATACGTTCTTTCCAAGACAACTCCCAAGAGAAAGAAACCCCAAGCACGTTCAAGGATGATGCAGGACATAACTGTTCATTATTAAACATTAGTGGGTAATCCTGAGGAAGATTTTGTCAGGTTGATAAGTGTAAGAACTGAGTCTTTGATGCATTAAAAATAACAAGATTATTTTTACCCCAATCAGAGACACGAGCCAAGTCAGACATTAGGTGTGCCATAGCCTCATCCCTTTTTTGTTGAAGTAACTGCTGAGATGGACACTGCGGAAACCGAATGGAAAAGTGAAGGGTGGAATAATCAGCATATGAGTGGATAGGGTTAGATATACAGCTTAGAAGGTCACTGATGAATAAAAGGAAGAGACTTGGTGATAGGACAGAGCCCTGAGGAACACCACTGTTGATAGGTGTAGGAGAAGAACGATGGCCATCTACAACAGCGGCTATAGAACGACCAGAAAGGAAGCTAGAGATAACAGCACAGACAGAAGGATAGAAACTGTAGGAGGGCAGTTTGGAAATTAAAGATTTATGCCAGACTTGATCGAAAGCCTTTGAGATGTCAAGTGCAATGGCAAAGCTTTCGCCAAAGTCCCGAAAGGAGGATGACCAAGAGTCTGAAACGTAGGTGAGAAGATTGCCAGTCGAGCGTCCATGATGGAACCCATACTGACGATCAGAAAGAAGGTTGTGACAGGAAAGATGCTTTAAAAATTTTCTGTTAAGAATTGACTCGAAAACTTTTGAGACACAGGATGTTAAAGCAATTGGACGATAGTTAGAGGGTTGGGAATGGTCACCCTTCTTTGGGACTGGCTGAATGAGAGCAAACTTCCAGCAAGAAGGAAAGGTACAAGTTGATAGACAAAGGCGAAAGAGTTTACCTAGGCAGGGTGTAAGCACAGAAACACAGTTTTTGAGGACAACAGGAGGGACTCCATCAGGACCATATGTCTTGTTAGTATTGAGGCCAGTGATGGCAGAAAATACATCAGCTGAAGAAATTTTAATGTCAGTCAAGAGGAACTCAGAGGGGGGAAGTGATGGAGGAATAGCACCGGAATCGTCTAAGGTGGAATTGGAGGAGAAAGTCTGAGTGAAGAGATCTGCTTTATCAGTAGAAGAAATAGCTACAGAGCCATCAGAGTAGAAAAGAGGAGGGAAGGATGATGAGGTAAAGTTGTTAGAAAGGTTTTTGGCAAGGTGCCAGAAGGAGCGAGAAGAATTCGAGTTGGAGAGTTGNAAAGCCTTTGAGATGTCAAGTGCAATGGCAAAGCTTTCGCCAAAGTCCCGAAAGGAGGATGACCAGGAGTCTGAAAGGTAGGTGAGAAGATCGCCAGTGGAGCGTCCCTGACGGAACCCATACTGACGATCAGAAAGAAGGTTGTGACAGGAAAGATGCTTTAAAATTTTTCTGTTAAGAATTGACTCGAAAACTTTTGAGACACAGGATGTTAAAGCAACTGGGAATGGTCACCCTTCTTTGGAAGTGGCTGAATGAGAGCAAACTTACAGCAAGAAGGAAAGGTACAAGTTAATAGACAAAGGCGAAAGAGTTTACCTAGGCAGGGTGTAAGCACAGAAACACAGTTTTTGAGGACAACAGGAGGGACTCCATCAGGACCATATGTCTTGTTAGTATTGAGGCCAGTGATGGCAGAAAATACATCAGCTGAAGAAATTTTAATGTCAGTCAAGAGGAACTCAGAGGGGGGAAGTGATGGAGGAATAGCACCGGAATCGTCTAAGGTGGAATTGGAGGAGAAAGTCTGAGCGAAGAGATCTGCTTTATCAGTAGAAGAAATAGCTACAGAGCCATCAGAGTAGAAAAGAGGAGGGAAGAATGATGAGGTAAAGTTGTTAGAAAGATTTTTGGCAAGGTGCCAGAAGGAGCGAGAAGAATTCGAGTTGGAGAGTTGGGAACATTTAGCACGGATGAAATTATTTTTAGCAGAGTGAAGAACAGACTTAGCACGATTACGGGCAGAAATATGAAAAAGATGTGATTCAGGGGTGGGTTGGCTCAGGTACCTCTTATAGGCCCTCTCCTTGTTGCGGACAGCATTAGAACATGCGTGATTAAACCGAGGCTTTTTTGCATTAGTCAGAGGATATGAGAAAGGAATGTATGCTTCCATGCCCGAGAGAATAACCTCCGTAATGCGCAAGGCACACTCAGATGGCTCCCGGCCATGGAAGCAATAATCATTCCAAGTAAAATCAAAGAAGTACTGCCAGAGGGCCTCCCAATCTGCAGCTCCAAAGTGCCACAGGCGGCGTTTCTTTGGAGGGTTCACAGGCTGAACCGGAGCGACAGGACAGGTTAAGGTAATAAGGTTATGATCGGAGGAGCCCAACGGAGAGAAAAGATTAACAGTGTAAGCAGAATGATTAGTTGTTAGGAAAAGGTCAAGTATGTTGGAACTCTCTCCAAGGCGGTCAGGGATACGGGTAGGGTACTGTATAAGCTGCTCTAGGTCATTAAGGGTGGAAAAGATGTAGGCTTGTTCACCAGGTGGATCAGTGAAAGGAGAGGAGAGCCAAAGGTGGTGGTGAACACTGAAATCTTCTAGAATGGAGATTTCAGAGAAAGGAGAAATGGATAGAATGTGTTCCATTGTAGAAGTAAGATAGTCAAAGAATTTTTGATAGTCAGTAGAATTAGGAGATTAGTAAACAGCACAAATATATTAGTCAAGAGAATGACAGGAAAGCCGAAGCCAGAGAGTAGAGAATTCTGAAGAATCAAGTTCAGGAACATGAGAGCAAGATAGATCGTTGCATACATATACGCAACAGCCACCTTTGGCTCTGAAATGAAAATAGAGAAAGTAGGAGGATACAGAAAAGGGTTTGCTGTCAGTTGCCTCAGACAGCTGAGTCTCAGAGAGAAAGAGAAGGTGAGGTTTAGAGGAGAAGAGGTAGTGTTCAATGGAGCGAAAGTTAGAGGAAAGGCCGCGAATGTTACAGAAATGAAGGAGGAGTGAGTCAGACAGTGATTCCAGGCAGCTCTGTGAGTCGTCACCGGGAGAGGGGCGGATGGTGGGGGCATTTATGGTCTCTCCCGCCCCCCCTGGGGACTCCGAGGCATAATTTTTGTGCGCCATTTTCTTACAAATTTTGAAGAGGAAGTGTAGTGTGTAGTGTGCATGTAGTTTGGTGTTGACAGTTAGAGAAACTTGTACTGGAGAGCATGCTGGACTACTCTCTGTGTTACTGAGACGCTGAAAAAGTTCAGCTAAGGGGGATGGTCAGGAACAAGTCCTGAAGGCTGATGAAATGGGAGCTGCAGCTCTCCCTGTCATCAGCCTTCTATCCACCCTGGGAGTACTGCCCTGCTCGACTGGTGCTACAGTCTACTCCAACTTGCTGAGCTTTTACTCAAGAGCGATTGATGTGCTACAGGAGAGAGATGGTTGGGTGGATTGTGTATATTTAGATTTGGAGAAGGCCTTTGACAAGGTACCCCATAAGAGACTAATGTGGAAATTAAAGCATATAGGAGGACTGAAAGGTAACCTCCTGGAATGGATGAGAGACTTTTTGAGAGACAGACAAATGAGGACAGTAATAAAGGACAGGACGTATGGATGGAGAGAAGTAACAAGTGGTGTCCCACAGGGCTCAGTGTTGGCGCCAGTAATGTTCCTGATTTACGTAAATGATATGGTAGATGGAGTGAACAGTTATGCAAGTCTGTTTGCTGATGATGCAAAGATCTTGAGGAAGGTAGAGGTTGAAGGGGACTGTAAAATGCTGCAGGAGGATCTGGATAGGATACATGACTGGAGCCGGATGTGGGAAATGAAATTCAATGCAAAAAAATGTAAAATATTGGAAATGGGTAAAAGCACCAAGAGACTATCACTGAATTATATGATGGGTAATGAACCAATTAGAAAAGTGAGGGAAGAGAAAGATTTAGGAGTGCTGGTCCAGGATAGTTTGTCACCTGAAAAACACATTAACAAGATTGTTAGAGAGACATATAAACTCTTGACCAACATAAGAGTGGCATTTCATTACATGAATGAAGAGATGATGAAAAAACTGATAGTGGCCATGATCCACCCCAGGTCAGAACATACAGCAGTAGTGTGGTGCCCACACAAAAAGAAAGATATAAACAAGATTGAGAGAATACAAAGAACAGCAACCAAGATGGTCCCCAGTCTGGCAGATCTGTCATACAGTGAGAGGCTAGAAAGACTGGATTTGCCATCCTTAGAGGAGAGAAGAGAGAGGGGTGACATGATTGCAGTGTTCAGGACCATGATGGGAGTAGATAAAACTGATAGAGAAGATCTGTTTTTCTGGGATAAGAGAGCACCAAGAGGACATGGACTGAAACTGAAGAAGTCACGCTGCTTGAAGGACATCAAGAAATATAGTTTTCCATATAGACCCACAGACCTGTGGAACAGACTGGACAAAGAGATCGTCCAGTCTAAAAACTTAAATGAGGTTAAAGCAAAATCTGACTTACTGAGAAAAAGAGACGGGACCCCACGAGCGTAGCTCATTTCCTGCATATCACAATTAGGTAAATACAATTAGGTAAATACACTGTCCTCTCAAGGATCTCGTATCTGCAACCATTCACAGCATCGACCTCTCTATGAGCACATAATCAATCAGGCTCCTTTCAACACGATCCAGGTTCCCTCTATACCATATATGTTTATGTACATTTTTATGTTTGAAATAAGAGTTACAAATGTACAACCTCCTCTCCTGACATATATCCTTCAGTTGCTTCCCATCATCATTTTCTCCTGGTACTCCATTACAACCCACAATGTCATGCTTAAGACCAGTGCCTACTCTTCCACTCATATTGCCCATTACAGTCACTTAATAGCTCCTGGGCATTTCTTCTACTGCTTCATCCATCTCATCCCACAATCTCTCTCTGTCTCTCTCACTCCTGTCATCACATGGTCATACACTACAATTACAGCCACTTTCACCTCAGACTTGAACCTGACATACATATCTCTCGAGCTGAAACATCTGGAATCTCTCATTCCGCTCTGCCACACTTCATTCATCAACAAAGCAACTCCTTCCTTGCATCTTCCTCTCCCATTCATGCCCGATCTTACACAGTTCACACCCTCCCACTCCTACCCTTCACACCCTTTCATCTTTGTTTCATACAATGCCATCACGGCATATCTCACACTCTTAAAACACATTCACTACTTCTACCCTATTGCTCTCCTCATCCTCATCTCATACTTTCCACATGGCCACGCAAATCTGCCCATTTGGGTTTTTTACTTAACCAATTGCATCATTAAACTGGGGTATGCCTGTATATTGGAAAAGCTAAGAATGTTTTGTCATGTTAAATTACATTAAGTTAGGTAAAATCAGATTAAGTGAAAAAGTCAGGTTTGAGAAGACTACAAGGTGCTGTCCAAAATTTTCCAGACTAATGTTATATAAAACTGAAACCTAACAATGGCTCCTATTGGTTGCCATCACCCTCAGTGTGGTTTCCTTGCACATAGAGATACACCAGTCCCAGCGCTTCCTCCACTGCTGGAACGTTCCTTGGAAGTCCTTTTCGACAAGAGTGTTGAGCAATGCCGGCTATTCCTTCTGGATGTCCTCAGTGGTATCAGAATGGCATCCTTGCAGCTTGATCTTCATTTTTGGAAACAGAAAGAAGGCAATTTGTTTGTGACCACCCCTTACAGGACTAAGGCATCTGGCAGTAGAGTTGAGAGAGAGAAGTCACAGAGGCCCAAATTCGGCGAGTAAGGAGGGTAGGGGATGATGGCCATGTTGTTCTTGGCCAAAAACTGAAGGATGCTGATCGCACTGAGAGCCGAAGCATTGTCATAGTGAAGCAGCCAGTTGTTGTCTCGCCAAAGGTTGGAGCACTGCCTTCTCACATCTTCACATAGTTGCCACACAACATCACAGTAGAAGCTGGAATTGACAGTTTGGCCAGCTGGAACGAATTCTTTGTGGACAATTTGCTTGAAATAAAAGAAAATGATTAGTATGCTTCTGACACTGCTTTTCACCTGTCTGGCTGTTTTGAGTCTTGGTGAGGCTGTCTGACCAAGAGATTGCTCACCAAACAATTGTTGAACCATTGCCTGGGTCTCTGTTGCATTTCTCCTAAGATTCACACAAAATCTGATGCAAATTCTCTGTTCCTTTTTTATATCCATCTTGAAAATCGCCAGACGACACGTGCACAACAGCAAACAAACGAACGTCACTAATCCCCATGTCCACCTAACTCCATACTGCAAGGCACACTGACTCATAATATAAGTTAATACTGCCACCTAGAGGCACATCGTGCTACTACAACCCATTTAGGAGTCAGGATCTTAGTCTGAAAATTTTTGGATAGCACCTCGTATATCAAGGCACATGAGGTGCTATGTTAAGACTATATTAACCAGAGTGAAACCAAATCAGATCAGTAAGGAATACAGAGTGGCTCATAAACTGAACTCATACTGCTGGCACAATGAAAGACATTTTTGCTGCTTTGGGAAATTAGAAATCATTCTTATTAAAATGAGCATAAAAAAAAGACACTACAAGGTACTAAAATGGTTGCTGGAATTAGAAAATGATTCAGGACAGACACTGGTAACACTGACTGAGCCCTCCCCACAACACAGGAGAATTTGCAGGATATGAGGCAAAGGGGATAAATGTACAGACCACCTTCTATGACAAGGTACATCAAAACCAGTCATACTCACTTCTGTAGCTGTAATCTGCCGAGAATCTGCATAAATGTCTTCTTGCAATCTTCTTCAGACATTTCAGCTGTACTTAACTTTTCCCAGTCTAACTTCTTCATTGTCACTTTGAAACTTTGGCAGTCTACTTTAGGAAGCTGTTTCTCTATACCTTCCAGGAGTGAGAGTGCTGCTTTATCTTGAAGAGGTGCAGAGCTGCTGTCTGTTGCAAGAATAATCATCATCATTGTTACTACAGCTATTGCAATCATGAAAATCAATAAGACCACAACCACCACCATGATCATCATCATCATTTTTCTCACTGTATCCATATAACAAAATAATAATAATAATAATAATAATAAAATCCATCCATCCATCACCCAATCCGATTTTGCCCCATAAGGAGCGCAGGAGCCCACAGCTAGGCAAGTTGGTCCCGACATTTAAGATGAGTGTGACCAGCCTCCCTCATCCCTGAATGGTATTACGTAGGCAATAAACCCTAATCACCCCTTGGATATAAACCTGTGGCAGATTGTATTATTTATTCACTAAACCACCAGGTGCCATAATTTGGTTATGTGGTTACCACCAAGCATAGTAAATGGTTTCCTGATGTACAGGACGCCATTTGGCTTGTCACTCAGTGTAGAATTACCCACAGGCAGAAGAAACAGGAAAGAATGAAAGAAAGAAAGACAGAAGAGAGAGTGTAAGTCACCCGTAGGCAGAAGCTAGAGGAAAGAATGAAGGAAAGAAAGACAAAAGAGGAAGGAAGGAAGAAAGGAAAGGGCAGACATCAAAAGCAGCACTACACTGAGTGAGTGGTTGGTGAGTGCCCCCACCTACCACAAATAATAATAATAATAGCAATTATTATTATTATTATTATTCCTATTACTATTTTAGTATATGAGAGAGGGAGGTGTGAGTTGGCAGCGTGGTAGTGAAATGGCAGGGGACAGAGTGACATGGAGGCGATTTGTTTGTGGCCACCCCATTCGGGATTGAGGCGTCTGGCAATAGACAGATAGATAGATAGACTATTTTAGTAACATCACTGAGACTATTATGGCAGGGCAGTTACAGTGCAAGAGCATGCTACGAGGTCCTGTAGCTGTCCTGGCATGGTGCCCTGAGGCAACTGCCACAGCCACTGACCACAGCTGGTGGGCTATGGGTTCCTCATCCCTTGCCTGGACTAAGGACTGTGTGGGTAGGTGTGATCTGTGGTCTATCTACTGCTTTATTTACCCAACATGACAAAAACAAAACAAAGGAAAAGCATCCCTATGGAAACATAATCACCTAACAGGTTGAGTGACATCATGGGATGTGGGTGATTTGAAGGGTAGAGGGGAAGAGGTGGTGGAGACTGAGTAGGGGACAGGTGGATGTCTGCTGCCAACAGGATGTTAAGTTCAAGGGAAGGTCAGCTACAATGACTGTTGGGAAGGTCTGTAGGTACAAGTAATTTTGGCGTGGAAATGCAGATGGATAAGGTGATATGGGCAAGCTGGTCAAGGAGAAATGGATGGAATGTGTCATTAATGTAAAGTGAGCAAATGAAAGAATTAGTGCAGTGAAAATATTGCTTGGTAAACTCATGATTACTGTACAAATATATAAGCATATGCTCCACAGGCTGGCTTAGATAAGAAAAAGATACAGGATGTCCTTGTTACAATAATGAGACGTGATTGGGAAAACCCATCATTGGGCCAGGGTATCGTTAACCCCTAAACCGTGGGTCGTCACTTTCGTGACGGTCGAGTGCAATGGATCGTACCGCAGGGCGTCACTTGTGTGACTCTGTGTTTTTTTTAATTCGCCCGGGCTTTCAGGTGGTGACTTTTATCATCTATCAGCACTGCCAATGTCCAACAATAGTCAGAGCAGCTAATGTCATCAGTACTCCCATCCATTTTTGACAATATAGCCATTTTCCCCCATTCTAGACTCCCCTCCCTACCCCCATCCATTACCCTCCCGTGTCGTCTGCTCAGCCGCTCTGAGCTAAGTAAATCTTCCCTGGATTTTTCCACTGTTTTCATCCATTGAAATGAGCCCTATGCCCAACTTTAATACAAAATAATATATATATATATATACAGTAATCTCTCTATTATTCGGATGTCCAATACTCGAACACCCTCACTATTCGGATATCATGGGCTGCCCAACCCCCAAAATGCCAAAAAATTCGGGAAAAAAAAAATCGAAAAAATTTCGATTTTTTTGGACCACGTCAGGTTGAATTTCCCACGCGTGCCGATTGGCTGTGTTTACACGCGTGGCGCCTGTCTGTCGGTCCCCATTTCCCACTCAGCTCCTGCCTCGTGAACAGATCCGACAATGGCGGCCGAAGTGATTGCTTTTGTGGTGATATCCTACCTCCTACAGTGCTTGATGCTGCTCTTCACCTTCTTCATCATGTGTGTGATAATGGCCCTGCCACCTGAGAAGAGGAAGAAAGTGGTTCTGACTCTGGAGAAGAAGAGGGAAGGGTACTGGAAAAGATGGACGCCGGGTGGCCGAAATCACGGATTCGTCGTGAATTCAATCTCCCTCGCTCCACCTTGTTTGATATCAAGAAGTCCCGAGACAAACTACAGCAGTACACGGCTGATTTCGCTTCGAAGACCAGAAGAAACATGGAGAGGAAGGTGCTGTTTACTCCTAAGTATGCTGAGATTGAATAAATTCTCCAGGACTCGTCACTAAACCACACGGGAATTTACTGTTATGTACAGTGAAGTGAAGTGATGTGATGCAAGGTATGCGAAAGAAAACGTTGTGGAAAGTGCTTGTGAGAAGTGCTGGTGAGTGTAAAGTGCACCGGAAGTGCTAGGGTGCGTCAGGTGCAAGGTCTTACTGTCAGAGTCTGAGATGATCGAGCGTGTTATACATCAGGACGGCGGCAACATTCTGGTAAGTACCCTAACTTCATCAAAATTCCTTGTTTTGTTCTTTCCATATCATTAATCTCATGCATAAACTGTGTGAAAGATGATTTCCATAAAGATTTTCATGCCTAACCTGTTTTCATCATGCTGTAAAAAAATCATAATTTCCTGTTTGCAATTTAATTTTTTCATGCATGGTTTTTAAGTGCACCAGCTATGAAAAAGGTGAAAGGCAGTGAATATCATGTCCTGTTAAAACCTAACCTAACCTAACCTAACCTATGCTTACCATAAAGAATTTCATGCCTAAACAGTTTTCATCATGCTGTAAATGTGTTTAAAAATTACCCTAAATGTTAATCATAATTTCCTGCTTGCAATTTAATTTTTTCATGCATGGTTTTTAAGTGCACCAGCTATGAAAAAGGTGAAAGGCAGTGAATTTCATGTTCGGTCATAACCTAACCTAACCTAACCTATGTTTACCATAAAGAATTTCATGCCCAACCTGTTTTCATCATGCTGTAAATGTGTTTAAAAATTCCCCTAAATGTTAATCATCATTTCCTGCTTGCAATTTAATTTTTTCATGCATGGTTTTTAAGTGCACCAGCTATGAAAAAGTTGAAAGGCAGTGAATTTCATGTCCGGTCATAACCTAACCTAACCTAACCAAACCTATGCTTACCATAAAGAATTTCATGCCTAACCTGTTTTCATAATGCTGTAAATATGTTTAAAAATTACCCTAAATGTTAATCATAATTTCCTGCTTGCAATTTAATTTTTTCATCCATGGTTTTTAAGTCCACCAGCTATGAAAAAGGTGAAAGGCAGTGAATTTCATGTTCGATCATAACCTAACCTAACCTAACCTAACCTATGCTTACCATAAAGAATTCCGTGCCTAACTTGTTTTCATCATGCTGTAAATTCGCTTTCGTTTTCGTTTTCGTAGGCTCCAACATGCTTGCATGCGTCGGCCTTGGTCACCTAATGGCGGCTCTCCACGCTGCTCGATCCCTGGCAGCCTCCCTGTTCAGTCCCTTAACCCTTAAGTCACACTTAATGACCTCGTCCCATGTCTTTCTCGGTCTACCCCTCGCAACCCCTCCCCCAATATTAACACCTCTCACCCTCTGTACCCAATTATCATCCCCCATCCTCTCCACATGTCCAAACCACCTCAGCCTACATCTCCTCATCACAACACCAATACCCTCCAGTCCCATCCTACCTCTCAACTCTTCCATCGTAAACCCAGCCCCCCCAGGCCTTGCACGCAGGGACGCACTGCACATCCACCTAATCATTGTCATTACTGTATGTTTAAACCTGCAAATATCCTCTTCCTTTACTGCCCAGGTCTCACTACCAAACAGCATCACACTCCTAACACAAGCTGCATACAAAGACCCCATAGCACGTAAGGAAAGTCCTCTCAATGTCAGGAGAGCCAACAGCTCCCTGAACTTCTTCCAACCACTTCTCACCCTAGCAACCGAGCTAACTCCAGCCCCACCTCCGGCACATAACATGTCTCCCAAATAATGAAACTCCTCCACACACTCAAGAGACTCACCTGCAAGTTCAACCCTCTCACGCCTAACAATCTCCACCTGCTCTCCCCGACACGCCGCACACACGAAATCAGCATCATCTCGCAGTCTACCTCTAATACCACTACATCTCTTGTGCACCCACTTATCACAAACACTACACAAGATGGAACTGCTTCCCACACCCTTGTGGCAAACTGCACATGGCCACTCTCCCCCTTTTCTGATTGTACCGCCACCAACCCTAGATATCATCACTTTTGTTTTATCTGCATTTACCCTTAAGCCTTGTACCCCATACCATCTCTCCACTTCTTAAATCTTTCCTCCGCCTCCTTTTCATTCTCTGCAATCAACACCAAATCAACAGCATACAACATCTCCCATGGGAGTCCATCTCTGAAGTCACGTGAGAGGGCTTCAAGCACCATGATAAACAACAAGGGACTCAAAACTGACCCCTGATGCACACCAACATTCACGGACAACTCATCACTCAAAGCTCCATTCACTCTTACATGGGTGCGAGCACCCATGTACATGGCCATAACCACCCTAGCCAGCCACTCTTCCAACCCTAGCTTTCTCATTGCCCACTTCACCACCTCTCTAGGGACTCTGTCAAAGGCCTTTTCCAAATCAACAAAAACAAAATACAATTCCCTTTTCTTGCCAATATATTTTTCCTGAAGCTGTCGAACAATGAATATGGCATCAGTGGTCCTCCTGCCTGGCATAAACCCAAACTGCATCTCATCGATATTCACTCTTTCTCTAATCATACCTTCTAGAACTCTCTCCATTACTTTCATTATCTGATCTAAGAGCTTTATACCTCTGTAATTTCCCCTTTCCAGGGCATCACCCTTTCCCTTGTACACATTTACAATAACACTCCTCAGCCAATCATCTGGGACAACACACTCATATATAATCCTATTTATCAGGTCAGTGACTAAACTCACCCCAGTATCTCCTTGAGGCCTTCAACATTTCGGCAGTCAACCAAGACACACCTGCCACCTTCCCCACCCGCATCCTGCCTATTGCCTCACTCACAGTAGCAGGGTCAATCAAAGGCCAAAGGCCAAACACTGGATCAGCGGGCTCCAAACCTTCCCTATCCCAATCAAACTCCTCATTCAACAACCGGCTATAATGCTCTCTCCATGCATCTTTAATATCATCACTGCTCACCACCACCCTTCCATCATCATTCTTCACACACTGCTCACCTACAATGTCCCGATTATCCCTCTTCACCTGATTTGCCACCCTATAAATCATATTTTTCCTTTCTCCATGATTTAGATTATCAAGTAAAAGTCTCTGTGACTCAGACTTCGCCCTGTATACCTCTCTTCTAGCCCTGCGCTTGGGAGCCAAGCACTCCTCCCTGTTACCACCATTCTTCCATTCCCGGAAAAGCCTTCTTTTCTCCTTAACTGCAGCTTCTACACCCTCATCCCACCACCAAGTTACTTTATATCTTGGTGGGCCTCTTGTCCAACCGCATACTGTATCGGTAACTCTCAAGAGGTTGTTCTTAGGGGCTCTATACTGTTCATTAACGTCTCTATCTACGGCTTCCTGTTCAGCCACCACTCTCCTCATCTCACTATTAAAGGCATCCCCTACTGATTGGTTTCCCAGCTTCCATATTTTCCTCCTAGGTATATATGTCCTCCTTCTCATCACTCGATCCTTAAGCACCATGTCACAAATCAACAGTTTGTGCTGCTGCACACACTCCTCGCTTCCTATAACTTTAACATCCCTCAATAATCTCCAATCAACCCTCCTGACCAGAAAATAATCTATCTGACTACTAATTCCCCTGGACTCATACGTAATCAACCAGCTGATTCTTTTCCAAAAATGTGTGTTGCACACAATCATGTCCATAGCCTCCCCAAACTCGAGTATTCTTTCCCCTTCCACATTCCTCACACCATACGCACATCCTCCATGGACTCCTTCATAACCTTGAGATGCTTCACCCACATGACCATTGAAATCCCCTCCCAGAACCACTACCTCATCATCACCCATACCACTCACTACACGTATTAACTCATCGCAAAATCTATCCTTCTCTGCGTCATCCAATCCCACCTGAGTTTAAAAATTACCCTAAATGTTAATCATAATTTCCTGGTTGCAATTTAATTTTTTCATGCATGGTTTTTAAGTGCACCAGCTATGAAAGAGGTGAAAGGCACTGAATTTCATGTTCGGTCATAATCTAACCTAACCTAACCTGACATAACCATTTTTCTGGTAGCAACTTACATCATTTACTGTATTTGATGCCTTGTATCCAATAATTTTGTGCATAAAATGTGAGAAAAGATGATTTCCATGTCAGATACTTACTTATACTATGCTGGCAAGTTCTGAGCAGCTATGCCTCACTCACCTCTGAATTTTCATTTCTTGGTTAAAATTCAATTAATTCATGCTTTGTGTGCATTATTTATGTGAAAAGGGATCTAAATAAGTGCTACACATGTCCAGTAGGGAAGTAGAAACGTAGTTTTCTGATTTAGGTTAGGTTAGGTTAGGGTCATGAATGACCAGTGCTGGAGCTTCAGGGCCCAATATCCGGACAAAACCAATATTCGGACATGCCTTTGGCTCTATT
>JAGKTI010011507.1:5880-26275 GCA_018397915.1 Birgus latro | reverse complement strand
ACATGGAGAGACAGACTAACAAATGAGGAAGTGAAGGAGCGTTGTGGCGTGGTTGAGGACGTGATGGGAAGCGTTAGGAGAAGCACGTTAAGGTGGTTTGGGCATGTGGAGAGGATGGAGAGTGAGAGATTGATGAGGAGAGTGTATGCGAGTGAGGTGGAGGGGGAGAGAGGGAGGGGGAGGCCGAGGATGAGATGGAGGGATGGAGTGGAGAGGTATATGAGAGAGGGGGGTGTGAGTTGGGAACATGGTAGTGAAATGGCAGGGGACAGAGTGACATGGAGGCGATTTGTTTGTGGCCACCCCGTGCGGGATTAAGGCGTCTGGCAATAGATAGGTAGATAGATAGTAAGGGTACAGTATATATCAGATGCCCAAGAAAAGTAACTGGGAAGGTAAATTCACCATGCTTCCTGGTTAACTGGGATTGTACTGTATTCTATCAATACTGTATTGTATTTTATGCTTAATTTTCATCTTTTACTCGTGGGAAAGTTTTTAGGATATAAGGTTGAGACAGAGAGTAAAACATTATCTAGCTTGATACTAAGTGTTGAGCTGATTGGGGGGTACTATACAATATCTGGCATTCAGCAATATCCAGTGTAGGGGTTGGATGAATTCAATGTAGCCTTTCATTTACTCTCAGTACATTTGTAACAGAGTTTACCCATTTCCCTTCGACAGGCATGCCCACACCACCATATTCATCCACACTTCCCTTCCAAAATAACATGTACATACAATCCTTCCCAATAATTATACTTGGCGATTCTTCCTTAAACCTAACAGTGGAAATTGACAAGCAGAAAAGGTGATGTATGAAGTTAACATGTCCTTGATGAGACAAGGCAGTTTGAAAGACAGTTACTGTATTACTGTGATGGGATTGCCACATTCCATTTGCTGTAAGGGGAAATGAGGGGCAGATTTTCAGCCAAGAATGCTGGAAATTTGCTCCTCATTTCTCCTAGCTTCCATTTGTTTTGTGATCCTTAGAGTAATGTTTATTGTACTGTAGTACAGCAATCTTCACATTTACTGTCTCTTAGCTCATATGTATAAAGATATATCCTGTATATGATAAATCCCAATTATCACTATATACACCAAGGACTGACTATGTGTAAAGCTACATCCTGTACATGAGAAATCTGAATAATCTGTGTATAGGCCAAGGACTGACCATGTTTAAAGCTATAACCTGTAAATGAGAAATCTCAATTATCTTTATCTAGGCCTAGGACTGACTTCTTTGCCACCATCATTCACATGAGTAGTACATTTTTCATTGTTGCATCATGATCATACCTGTATTTTCCACTAAAAGGTTTGTAAGATTCATAAAAGGAGTAGGAAATCATTAAAGTGCATGAACAGTCATTTGTGTTCAGTGATATGGGCCACATCCTTTCTTTTTGCATTCATACCTTGTTTGTGCATCATACATATAAATGCCTGTGGGTAGTAGTAGTAGTAGTAGTAGCAGTTGTTTCCTAGGCAGTCTGGCTGAACAGCCCTGAGTCCCTAAGGAAGGCCATGGCCGAGACCGGGCTTTTCCGCGATACTCTCAAGGAGTGTATGATGTGTTGTTGGCGTAGGTGATTGTGTGCAATGCAGTCTTCCATGATATGCTTAATAGTATGGGGTGCTGTGTTACATCCTGGACAGGCATCAGCGATGGAGTCATCCAGCCTCTTCTGATAACTTAAGGGCTGGATGATGCCCACATCTCAGCCTGCCCAGGTGGACCCTGTCCCCACGGGGAAGACAGCATTTGGAAGGATGGATATCTGGAGGCTGGGCAGCTGTGTGTTGTCTTTGAGTGACTGAATGGAACGGCGAGTGATTTCAGTATGAATATGCTTTTGGAAGCTGGTCTGAGGTGGGCAGAGGGGAAGAGATGATAGTACTGTATTTGTGTATGATATCATGTACTGGGTGTTGTTTTGATGTTCCTTGGTGTGTGTGGATGTGCTGCCATGTAGTGTAGTGGATGTCGTGGGTTTGTGGAGGCTGCACCGAGAATTTGGGTGCCTCTCATGTCTAAATGATCCTTGACTTTTAGGACTTTGGTTTCTTGGTGTAGGTGGTTTGTAGGTCTAGTAGCTATGCAGCGTGTGATTATTTTTAGGGCCATGTTTTGCTTGGTCTGAAGAGTGTTATAGTGTGTTTTAGTGAGGTTAGGAGCCCAAACAGGGCTTGCATAATTCATCACTGAACGTATATATTGTTTGTATACTGTGGTGGTGGTTTCTTTGTTGTGTCCAAATGTTGTATGGACAAGTGACCTCAAGGCTTTGAGTCTAGGTGTTAATTTATTTTTGATGTTTGTGATGTGTTGTTTAAATGACATTGATGTATTGTATGTTAAACCAAGGATTTTCGGTGTGTGTGTGTGTGTGTGCGTGGTAGGGGAGTGTTGTCTATGGTGAGGTGTGGAATGTGACTGTGTTCTGCAGTCCAGTTTGTGAGAAGGGTCACTGTAGATTTGGCTGGGGCTATTTTGAGTCTGTTTGTGGTGAACCATTCGTGTAGTGTGTTGAGGTAAGGTTGGAGGATGTGTGCGGCTGTGTTTGCGTTTTGGCGTGTGCATGTAAGTGTTATGTCGTCTGATAGGAAGCTATGTGTATTTGTTGTGTGTGGGTTGTGGGTATGTCATGCATGTATAGGTTGATGAGTTTAGGAGACAAGACAGATTGTTGGGATGCCATTTGTGAAGTTTCTGATGTTCGAGGACTGATCAGCAAAAGTTACATGTCCATATCTCCCTGCTAAGTAGTTTGCCAGCCATCTTTTTGTGTTATTGTGCATGTTTGTGTTGAATATTTTGTTTGTGAGGTTGTGGCGGGGGATGGAATCAAAAGCTTTACTAATATCTAGTGTGACAAGGAATGTTCTATGTGGTGACTAGCTGAATTCATGCCATCAAAAACTCTCTCTGTGAGGTCTTTAAGAAGAATGTTCGTGGAGTGTAGTGGCCTAAAACCATGTTGTGATGGGGCTAGGGGGGTGTGAGGTGTAAGTAGTTGTAGTACCAGTCTTTCAGTGACTTTGGAGGGGGTGCAGAGGAGTGTGATGGGGTGGTGTGAGGAAGGTAATGTGGGGTCTTTGTTGGGTTTGGGGATAGTGATGATAATGCCATGCTTCCAGGTGTTGGGTATTATGTTGTGTGAGTAGCTGTAGTTTGATATGTTGGTGAGTGCTTGTATGCCTTGTGGTCCAATGTGTTTAAGGTGTATGTTGCTTATGTTGTCTGTTCCACAGGCAGATGAGTGCTTGAGGTTGCTGATGATGTGCTTCGTCTGGTTGTAAGTGAAAGGTGCAAAGCTTGGGTCTGGGGAACTGTCTCTTACGTCGGATGATACGTCGGTCGTAACGATGGGGGTTTAGTTGGCTGACATGTGAAAAGTGATTGATGAGAGTGTTTGCTTGTTGTTTGTTTGAAGGTATGGTGTCTGTTATTGTGATGGCAGCTTGTGATTGTGTAGTGTTGCTGTTGGAGAGTGTGATGCTGTTTAGTGTTTTGTAGAGTTTGCTGGTGTTTGTTTTGTGATCAAGTGTTTGGAGATAATTATTCCAATTTAGTGTTTGCTGTTCTAATATTTTATTGTTTATTTGAGTGTTGAGTTTTTGTATTTGTTGTATGGTGCCATGTGTATGTGGCATTCGGGAGTGTCGTAGTTTGCCCCATTGATTGATGAGGCCTGGAATTTCTGGTGTGAAATTGGGGTTGTGTCTTTTTCTGTTGCCTCTAGGGATGTGTCTTTTGTCTGCATTTTGTATAATTGTATTGAAAGTGCACATCGGTGTTGATGTTTGTGATGGATGTACTGTTTAATGTTTCTAAGTGTTGTTCTGTTTCAGTTGTGAAGGCCTCCCAGTTGGTTCTCTTATAATTAGTGTATGTGTGTCTGTGGCCAGCTGGGGTGATTCTGGTTTTGGTAGTGATGATGATCAGGACCACTCTCCAGGAAGTTGTGGGGGCGAGGTTTGGGGAACAGAAGGTGATGTCTGGGGATGGTGGGAGGAAGAGGGCTTGGTGTGGGATATGGGTATGATGATTGGGATGATTGAGTATGAAAAGATGATCTGTCTAGTTTTGTAGTGCCAGCCCTCTGTCTGTGTCAGGGTTGTTGACATACCAGGCCGACGCCTTGGCGTTGAAATCACCACCCAAGATGATGTTGGGTATGTTAGTGATGTAGTGTATTTGTGGAGAGTTATTGTGTGGTGCTGTGGGGGATGATTGGGGGGGAATGTATATGTTGGCAATTGTTGTGTGCGATTTGTTACCGGTGTTTATTTTAAATGATTGTATTTCTGTCGTAGTGTCATGTGGAGGGAGAAGTGATTTTGTGTGTGCACTGGTATCTGAAAAGTTGATGGATTTGTGTACCAGGGTGATGAGTCCACCACCGCCGCCATCGGCCTAGTCTTGTCTGATGGTGGTGAAATTATGAAATGTAGGTGTTTTTTGTGTTGTGCATAGTTTTGTTTCTTGTAAGATGGCAATGTGTATGTTGTGTTGTTTGATGAATTGTGAGTTCTAGTTTTTTGGTGTTTATGCCATCTTTGTTTAGTCGGAGAATGTTTATGTTATGTGTGCGGTATCTGTTGGGTGCTGCAGCATGGAGGGGAGGTGGTGGTGGTGAGGGTGGAGGGGAAGGGGTAGGAGAAGGTTGTGGTGGAGGTAAGGGTTGGGGTGGATTATTTCGGGGTGGGATAGGAGGGGTTGGGGGATTGGATGGTGTGGGAAGGATTGGTGGGTTAGGTTGAGGAGGTGTGGGGGAAGTAGAAGTAGGGTTGGTGAGGGGGTTAGTGGGTGGGGGGAAGGAACATGAGGAGCAGGTCCAGGTGTTTGTGTAGTCTTTTTTGGATACAAGTGTTGTGCAGGTGTAATGGGTCCAGTTCTTGCAAGAATTGCACTGAACTGAAACCTTTGTCTGTCGACTTGATGTAATAGGTTTTGAGCTTGTTGGACATGTGTATTTATTGGGGGGTCCTGGATTGCTCTCAATGTCCCCGGCGAGAAGAAGTCGTCGAGAAATGACTGCCTTGCAGTCATTTCTGGGTGTAGAAAAAAATGGTGTTGTTGTGTGTGATGTGTGGAGAGATGTGGTACTTGCCCGGGTGACCGAAGCCACTCCCAGGTTCTCGGGCCCCATGAGGGGCAGGGGGGGGGTTGCGGTGGTTTGGCCCCCATGCTGTCCTCCTCCTCGATAGCCTCTGGGGGGTAGACCCACGGCGAAGACGCCACCACTCCAGCCTCCTCTTCTCCTCGACAGCCTCTGGGGGGTAGACCCACGGCGAAGACGCCACCGCTCCAGGCCTGTGGGTTATAGACCATTGTGTTAAATGCCAAGAGAAAAAGATTGGAACCTTTTTAACAAGCCTAGTCATACATACTTCATTCACCCGTTTCTCCCTTTCTTTTAATTATGGTGGCCTTGTATTCAGTTGTTCACTGTTTGATTGTTTGGCTACACACAGGTTATCCAGTTCACTTTCATGGGGTAAGTATGTGGCAGTAAGATTTATCTACTCCTTACTGTCTTGAGACATTCATGTACTGTTTTTTTTTTTTTCCCCAGACATGAGGACCTGAAACAGATGCTGGATAGCAACAAGGATGGCCTTAAACTGGAAGCAATGAAGAGGATAATTGGGGTTTGTAATAGCAGGGTTAAGTCATCGAGGCACAGTACGCTCCAGTCATGACCCAGTGTGTGAGGGGGTTGCATCAGGTGAAAACCTGTCACGTTCCGATGTGTCATAAACTGATGTCGATTTAACATTTATTCAGAGGGGATGCACTGGGGTTCAAGGACCACATAACTTAAACTCTAGAAAAATTAGCCTTTTATGCTTGCCCTCAGCGTCCTCATTAGCATCACAGTTTCCAATAGGGGAAGGATCTTTGCCAGACATGATTTCTTATTTGCAAGTTTCAGTACTGTATTTCACACACAATAAGTTATCTGTCTGTCTACCTATAGCCAGACACCCTAATCCCATAAGGGGTGGTCGTTTGTCTTTGAGTTAGTTATTTTATCGTGAGAGGCACTAACCCTCTGCCAGCCCAGTTGTTGACACGTAGGGAACACATATGTTTTGGTTATGTGGTTACCACCCAGTGTTGGAAACAGTTTTCTTGCATACAGGGAACACTTAGGCCTGTCACTATGTAAAGCCTCCTGAAAAGGAGAGTAATAAAAAGTGACAGTAAAGATGGGAGAAATAAGAAGAGATGAGGGCAGATGGAAAAAGAAAGAGATGAAGGAAGAAGTAGCACTACATCAAGTGAGTGAATGATTCAAAAAGTTATCACCCCACATAATATCACACAGCACTATTTATTGCACACTTGCACTGTTATTTGGCGACAGGTATGATGTTTCAGTGGCCTTGCATCCATGAGACAGAATGGAAAGGAGATGATAACTGAATGTAAACACTTGGCAATCATCTTAGCCTAATGGTCTGACTGTCAGCTTTAGCGGACGGCAGTGCATACATATAAGATTGTCACATGCAGCCACCACAGGTATCGTATAAGCAAATTCCGCGATTGTTAACTTGTTAACTCAGGACTGGGTATAACTTTTTTTTATCATTCGTTCAATTGATCACATACCAAACCATCATATACTGGGGCATGACTGTACATTATTAATGCAGAAGTGGAGTAATAGCTTTTAAATTTTGTAATGATGGTGGTATTTTCCTAGGAATCAAACCTAAAAGGATAACTTGTCACATGTGACATCTGAACATAATATCTGTTGCGTGGTTAGTTGGTCCTTACAAAACTTTTTGATTTACAGTAATGCTGTACAGTACTTTGATTCCATATACAGTACTGAAAGTACAATGTGGCATCTTTTTGTAGATTGAACTCATTTGTTGAGATGAAGGTCTTGACTAGCATCACAGCAATCCTCCTCTATAATGGTTCATCATACCATCCCTCCTGTACTGTACAGTGGTTCTAAACATAGAAGGTAAATATCAGTAGCAGCCCTGCTGTAGCACTCTCACCCTTAATGCATACATGTATAAGGTTATGTCTGTAGTGAAACTTTGTTCCTGCCTCCTTAGTAACACTATTGTAAACATGTATTTTAAGAACTGTACTTCATTATTAATGAAAGAAAAGCGTTTGTGAGCCGGATGCTAATCGCTTTCCAGAATATGCTGTTGGCCAAGTCCAAGATTTAGGCCATATCTTGATACCCTGAAGGTTTCATGTTGATAGCTCAAGCTGTTTGTGATATAATGGTGACAAAGGCGGGCGATAAAAACTAGTTGACCTTTGGCAGCAATTTTGGTGACTTGACCTTGACTGCGAGTGCCCATTTTTGAACTAGGCCAGGATTTGGGCCATATCTTGATACCCTGAAGGTTTCATGTTGATAGCTCAAGCCATTCATGAGGTATACTGTAATGATGCTAAATGCGGGTGATAAAAACTAGTTGACGTTTGGAAGCCATTTTGGTGACCTTGACCCTGGCCCTAATTGCCCATTTTTGAACTACTCCAAGATTTTGGCCACATCCTGATGCCCTGAAGGATTCATGTTGACAACTCAAGCCGTTCATGAAATTTAATGGTGGTAAAGGCAGACGATAAAAACTTGACATTTGGCAGCAATTTTGATGACAATGACCTCGACCCTGAGTGCCCATTTTTTAACTCGGACAAGATTTTGGCCATATCTTGATACCCTGAAGGTTTCATGTTGATAGCTCAAGCCGTTCATGAGATATAATAGGAACACCCATCCACCCACCCTCACACGCACACACACACACACACAGGTCGCCGACGTGGACAGACGTCCTCCTGGACCGCAGGGAAATAATCATGGAATCAGCAGCGAAAGGAAACCAGCCTATTGTGAATATGTAAATGAGTGCGTGAGTGGTGGTCCCGTCGGACATTAGTTTAAAAAAAAAGCGGGTTTTGGGATAAAGAGAGCAAGATACAGTAAAGAAACGTTTCCATATGGTTGTATCATGGCGGAAAGTGACGGTGGTTTGTTTACGTCTGGCGAAAGTGAATTTGTGGGTTTCTCCGACGAAGATGTGAGAAATGGAAGTACAAAATTGTATCAAACAAGAGTAGCAGGAGTAGAAAAAATGGCGGAGAAGAATGTCCAGGAATTGAAGAAGGTATGGGTAGTAATTAGGGAGCTGCAGGAGAGGACCTTACAACAGGAGAGAGAGATCAAAGGTTTACAGAATGAGCTGGAAAAAGTTTACACACGCAGTGCAGAACAAGAAAGAGAAGTCACGGAATTAAAAGTGAGTAACGAATCTGCCACAAATGAAATAGAACACCTCAAGAGGGAAAACAGGAGGTTGGAAGAAGAAAGAGACAGAATGAAAAGTAAATTAGATGAGTATGATTCAAAATCAAGGATGCAAGATGAACATATTAAGGAAATCAAGGAGCAACAAAAGGGGTGGAAGAAAATTCAGGAGGAAGGGAATGTAAATTTGAAAGAGATTATTGAACAACAAAGCAAGGAAAAGGTGGAGAAGAAAGTGGTTAGGGTATTGAAAAGTAGAGAAGCTTTAGTCAGGGATGTAGCAGATAAGAAAAAATGTGTAATTATTTTAGGGGTAAAAGAAAAGCATATCACGATAAGATCTGAAAGAGAAAGAGAAGAATTGAGTAAAGTTAAAGAAATATTATCAGTAGTCATGGAGGGTAACAATGAAGCCCTAGAAGAGATTGAAGAAGTGTTTAGGTTAGGTAAGTATGAGGAAGGAGGGGCAAGGCCATTGAAGGTGAAGTTTAAGTCCCAGGCAATAGTAAATGAAACCATGAATAGGACATGGAAATTAGCAGACAAAGAGGGGTTCGAAAATGTCTGGTTAAGGAGAGATGCAAATGAGGAAGAAAGAGCTAAAATAAAGGAGTTAGTAAAGGAAGCTAAGGCAAAAAAACGAACAAAGAACGTAGAAGGAGAAGACAGTGTTTTATTGGAGAGTTATGGACCAGAAATTGAGGAAGTGGTACCAACGGAGAGGAGGAGAAAAGACGGTATAAGTAATAACGAAAAAAGCTTGAAAGTGGCGTACACTAATGTTGATGGATTAATATCGGCAATGTTAGAAATCAACGATTTCTTGAGGGTACAAGAACCTGATGTTATGTGCTTTGTAGAGACCAAGTTAAGGGAGAATATTGATATCCATATGGGAGATGGCAAATACAAATTGTGGAGAAGAGACAGAAAAGATAAAATGGGAGGAGGAGTGATGATAGCAGTGAAGAATAGCTTAAATATAGATTCTGTGGAAATGGGAGAGGGTAGGGCTGAAGTGGTAAACATGAAATTAGAAACTGGAGAGAACTGTAATAGAGATATAGCAGTAGTATATGTTCCACCTAAGACAAGAGCATGGACTGATGATGAATACCAGGAGATGTTTCAGACATGGTTAGTTACCTACAGAAAGTGATTGAGAAAAGCAGCAATATAATTCTAATGGGTGATTTTAATTGTAAAGAGGTGAACTGGGAGGAATGGGGCTCAGGAGGCGGCGAAGATTCGTGGGGCACTATATTGTTAAACATTGTGATGAATAATGTAATGACACAGTGGGTCAAAGAAGAGACAAGATTCCGAGGTGATGACACCCCAGCAAGATTAGATTTACTGCTAACCAAAGAACCTGACGTAATTGAATCCTTAAAATATCTGTGTCCTATAGGAAAAAGTGATCACGTGGTCATTGAGTTCCAGATGATAATAGGGAACGTGGTGCCAAGAGATGAGCTCCATAGGCAGGGAAGATACAACTTTGGGAAAGCAAACTTTACGGAATTGAGTAAATTTTTTGAAAATTCATATTGGAGAAAATTCAGAGAAACAAGAGATTCAGAGGAAGTGGGATATCTTTCTAGACCTCTATAATTCAGGAGTGGATAAATATGTTCCAAGAGTAAGTGGGAAAGAATACAGGAAAAAGGAGTGGTTTAATAGAAGGTGTATTGTAGCAAAAAAAGAGAGGAGCATGGCATGGAACAAATGGAGAAAGAGAGGTAATAACAGAACAAAGGAAGAATATAAAAGAACTAGAAATGAATATACAAGAATTCGTAGAGAGGAAGAAAGGAACTTTGAAAAAGGTATAATCGACAAATGTAAGGATGAACCCAAATTGTTTTATAGATTTGTTAATGGCAAATTGAAACAAAAGGAAGGAATCACCAAACTGAAAGTAGAAGGAGAGGTCTATAATGATGCAGCAATGCAAGCTGAAATAATGAACAAACGTTTCCAATCAGTTTTTACTAAAGGGGAGTTTGTGGAGGGGGAGGGAGTGACTAGGAGTGTGGTGATAAAAGATATAAAAGTGGAAGTGGGAAGTGTACAAATTACTGGAACTCAAGATGTAAGGAAAGCCCCAGGACCAGATGGAATTTCAAATTGGGTACTGAAGGAATGCAGAGACCAACTGGCAGATAAGATTCACAGTTTAATTGTGTGTTCGCTGGAAGAAGGGAAAGTGCCTCGGGAATGGAAGAGAGCAAATGTGGTACCAATTTACAAGGGAGGAAACAAGAACCCCTGAACTATAGACCAGTGTCTCTAACCAGCATGGTTGCAAAATTGTGCGAGAAGGTTCTGAAAGATAGGTGGATAAAATATCTGGAAGAGATGAATATTTTGACTGAAAGTCAATTTGGATTTGGAAGTGGAAGGTCATGTGTTTCCAACTTGAGCTTTTACTCAAGAGCGATTGATGTGCTGCAGGTGAGAGACGGTTGGGTGGATTGTGTATATTTAGATTTGGAGAAGGCCTTTGACAAGGTACCCCATAAGAGACTAATGTGGAAACTAGAGCATATAAGAGGGTAACCTCCTGGAATGGATGAAAGACTTTTTGAGAGACAGACAAATGAGGACAGTAATAAAGGACAGGATGTCTGGATGGAGAGAAGTAACAAGTGGTGTCCCACAGGGCTCGGTGTTGGTGCCAGTAATGTTCCTGATTTACATAAATGATATGGTAGATGGAGTGAACAGTTATGCAAGTCTGTTTGCTGATGATGCCAAGATCTTGAGGAAGGTAGAGGTTGAAGGGGACTGTAAAATGCTGCAGGAGGATCTGGATAGGATACATGGCTGGAGTCGGATGTGGGAAATGAAATTCAACGCTAAAAAAATGTTAAATATCGGAAATGGGTAAAAGCTCCAAGAGACCCTCACTGAATTATATGATGGGTAATGAACCAATCACAAAAGCGAGAGAAGAGAAAGATTTAGGAGTGTTGGTCCAGGATAGTTTGTCACCTGAAAAACACATCAACAAGATAGTTAGAGAGACATATAAACTTTTGACCAACATAAGAGTGGCATTTCATTACATGAATGAAGAGATGATGAAAAAACTGATAGTGGCCATGATCCACCCCAGGTTAGAATATGCAGCAGTAGTGTGGTCCCCACACAAAAAGAAAGATATAAACAAGATTGAGAGAATACAAAGAACAGCAACCAAGATGGTCCCCAGTATGGCAGATCTGTCATATAGTGAGTGGCTAGAAAGGCTGGATTTGCCATCCTTAGAGGAAAGGAGAGAGAGGGGTGACATGATTGCAGTGTTCAGGACCATGATGGGAGTAGATAAAATTGATAGAGAAGATCTGTTTTTATGGGATAAGAGAGCAACAAGAGGACATGGACTGAAACTGAAGAAGCTGCGCTGCTTGAAGGACATCAAGAAATATAGTTTTCCGTATAGATGCATAGACCTGTGGAATGGACTGGACAAAGAGATCGTCCAGTTTAAAAACTTAAACGAGTTTAAAGCTAAATTTGACTTATTGAGAAACAGAGACGGGACCCCACGAGCGTAGCTCATTTCCTGTTATCACAATTAGGTAAATACAATTAGGTAAATACACACAGACAACACACGAGTCGGACATATATCACTGGGCTCCGCTATATATCTGTTTATGAGTCAAGCTGATTTAGGCTAATTTAAGTGATGATCCAACATAGTAAAACAAGTAATAGCAAAGAAAGTGTACCCTAAAGTTAGTAAACATTTATAAGTCAGTATCAGGGAATGTGATGAGTTTCCTTATGTCAGCTAGACAACACCAAGACGAGCAGAGAGCAGTGATGCAATTACTGTAAGTAGAGATTATCTTTTCTTTAAGATGCCTTCATGTATTGGAAGATGCTCTGTAGATGGTGCTGAGAGAAGAGACAAAGGTAAAAAACAGGATTATGACTTCTTCCCAGAACTGGTTGAAAAGGAAACGTACGATAAGATAGTTGAAAATGTAAGTAGACTAGAGAGAACTTTTCAAATGGAAATTGTTGAAATCAAGATTGAGCTATGCAAACAGAAGAAAAAAAATGAAGAATTATTAATGGAAAGAAACAGAAAAGCCACAGCAGTAAATGAACTATCAGGTGAAGTAAATTAACTGAGAACGAAGGCTAATGAAATGGGATGTACAATTGTGAACCGTGAGAGAATTATGGATGATTTTAGAAATGATACGGAGAAAATCAGGCAAGCATGCAGTCTGATAGACCAAAGCAGTAATACTGAAGAGAAAATAACCCAGGTAAATGAAATGGTGAGAAATTACAAAGATGAGGTACAAACTACTTATGCTGAAATGGTGAAAGTAAAGAATGATTTAGATACAAAGGTAGAAGAAAAAAATGTAATAAAGGAAGTGAAACATAGCATAAAAAACAGCCCAAAACTTGTCAGGGAATCAGTAAAGATTAACAAATCTATAGTGGTCAGTGGCACAGGTGAAGAAGAAATGAAAAACAGAATCTCAAGTGACATAAAAGAGATGGAAAATGTAATGAACGTATTGGAGCAAGTATCAGAGGATGCCTGTGATAGATACAGAAGAACATAAAAGCAAGGGAAATATGAGAGAAGTAAGTCAAGGCCCTTGAAGTAATCTTCCAGAATGCAAACACTGTAGAGGAATTATTAAAAAATGCCAACAAACTCATGAAAAAGGAGGAATTTTAAAAAGTAAGGATAAAAAGAGACAAGTGAAGAGGAAAAAGAGGGTAAATGATGATCTGGAAGGAAAAGTGAATGAAAACTACTCTTCAAATAGGAAGGTATTCTGGAAAGATGTGCAGAAATGTAGAAGTGAAAGCAGAAATACTTGAAGGATGTAGGTGGTAGATTATTAACCCATGGGGATGAAGTAAGAACCAGGTGGAAAGAATATTTTGAAAGCCTGATGAATGGGAATAGAGAGAGCAGAGCCACTGTAAACATGATTGGTTTTGGGGGTATGCGGGTATGCAGAGAAGGAATGCAGTGCCAGGAAACGTGACACTCAGACAGGTGAAGAGCACTGTGAAGCACCTGAAAAATGGGAAGGCAGCTGGGGTTGATGAGGTATATGCAGAGATGATTAAGTGTAGTGGAGAGAGCGGAATGAAGTGATTGTTGGAGATATGTAAGAAGGCATGGATGAGTGAAACTGCCAGCAGAATGGAGAAAGGCTGTGATTGTACCCCTTTGCAAAAATCAAGGTGAGCAAAGTGAATGCAAGAATTATTGTGTCATTAGTTTATTGGATGTGGTAGGAAAGGTGCATGGAAGAATTATTATTGAGAAAGTAAGAGAGATATCAGAGATCCTAGTGAGTGATGAACAGGGTGGCTTTACGAGTGGCAGAGGATGTATGGATCAAATATTTGCAGTGAGACAGTGGAGAAGGCTTGTGAGAAGGACTGTAAGGTGTTTATGGCATTCATGGATCTGGAAAAGGCATACGACAAAGTAGACAGAGAAGGATTTTGGAAGATTTTGCACATGTACGATGTAGATGGTAAGCTGCTTGGTGCCGTCAAGAGTTTTTATTATGGTAGTGAAGCATGTGTAAGGGTTAATGGGCATCTAAGTGAATGGTTCACAATTGGTGTGGGCGTACGACAAGGTTGTGTGATGTCCCCATGGTTTTTCAGTACAGCATATATATATGCCTGGGGGAGACAAGTAAAAACACAAGTAATGGAGAGGGGGATGGCGTTGGTAATGAATGGTGATGGATGGAATATCTCAAATTTGTTGTATGCTGATGATGCAGTACTACTTGCAAATACCACACAAGAGCTTGGTGAACTGGTGCAGAGTTTTGCTGATGTCTGTGAATGTCGTGCCATGAGAGTAAATGTAGAAAAGAGTAGAATGATGGTTACTGAGAGAGAAGGTGACTCATAGTACGATGTTACAGTGAATGGAGAGAGACTGGAATTGGTGAGAGAGTTCAAATACCTGGGTACAGTGATAGAAAAGATAGGAAAATGTGCAAAAGAAGTGGAAAGTAGAGTGACACAAGGAAGAAAATTAGCTGGTGCAATGAAGGCCTTGATAAGAAACAGAGACTTGAGTGTTGCAGCTGCACGAGGCTTACATGAAGGAGTGTTAGTGCTAACTTTAACATATGAATGTGAGACTATGGTGTGGTATGAAAATGAAAAGTCAAGAGTAAGAGCAGTGGAGATGGGACTGTTGAGGAATGTATGTGGAGTACAGAGAATGGATAGGATACGAAATAATATGATTTGTGAAAGGTGTGGAGTGAGGAAGTCAGTGGACGCCAGAATCGAAGAGAGTGTACTGAGATGGTATGGTCATGTGGAGAGAATGTATAACAATAGAGTGGTGAAAAAGGTATATCTGAGTGAATTTGAAGGGGGGAGGAGGTGAGGTAGGCCAAGGAGAAGGTGGAAGGATATGGTGGATGAGTGTATGAGGAAGAGAAGTTTGGAAATCAGTGAGTGAGGCTAGGGGACTGACAAGAGATCGAGGTGGCCAGATGAATATTGTGAGGAGAAGCGCATGACTGGGGATTTGACGCCCCTTTTATCGTGACAGCACCTGGATTGACTCTATCAGATACATTTATGTGAAGTTACAGAACGTGCTGAATGTTTTTGGTGTATTAGATAGAGCCAGAATTCCAGGGGCTTGAAGGATGAGTGAACGGAAGCATGGCCCATTGGAGTGGGCAGACTTGGGCTGTCTAGACGTTACTTCTCACCCTGCTGTAGGGTGGGAAAGGAGGTCCAGATGACTGGATGATGATGATGATGATGATGATTACTAACAACAGAAATAACTTTCATTAAAACAAATACCACCGTGTGAGGCACTTAGAATCGTACCGAATGTCATCGTTTTTGTTTTTGTTTTTGTTTTTGAAGGCTCCAACATGCTCGCATGCGTCGGCCTTGGTCACCTAATGGCGGCTCTCCACGCTGCTCAATCCCTGGCAGCCTCCCTGTTCAGTCCCTTAACCCTTAAGTCACACTTAATGACCTCGTCCCATGTCTTTCTCGGTCTACCCCTCCCAACCCCTCCCCCAATATTAACACCTCTCACCCTCTGTACCCAGTTATCATCCCCCATCCTCTCCACATGTCCAACCCACCTCAGCCTACATCTCCTCATCACAACACCAATACACTTCAGTCCCATCCTACCTCTCAACTCTTCCATCGTAAACCCAGCCCCCCCAGGCCTTGCACACAGGGACGCACTGCGTGCAAGGCTTGGGGGGGTGTCATCATATCCGAATATTAGTTAATTATACCACTGTCTTCCCTACTCATGCCTTTGTCTAGAGCGCGAGTCAGGGTTACAAAATGAATGCTGCAATAAGGTAAAAAATCCCGCTGGGTGAAGTTAAGTTTTTTCACTACGTGTCCCCACCTATATCGACACCCACACCTCTGTAGCAGAACATATCGAACGTTTCTGTCAGACATGAAGAGCTTGCAACCAATAAGAGCCAGAGAGGCAAGGCACTTACCACTGGCAAGCACTTCTAGACCAATGGGAGCACAAGAGACATGCCTTTGTTGTTTTTACAGTTGCTCACGGCTGCATCCAAGTGTTTTCGTTTTTGCTACAATAACTTCTGGTAACTCATACCGTGCTGGGCAGAAAAAATAAAAATAATAAATAATGATACCCTTTTATTATTTCTGGCCAAATGGGCTTAATACATAAATATAAGATCCCTGGCAGTAACAAAAGTAATCACCTTAGCCAGAAAGCTGGTTGTATTGAGTCGGGTTGATTCCACTCGACCTCTGAAATCTTCAAGGTTACTGAGAGAGCATAGCAGCTGTGAGCCAGTGAACCGATTTTGGATTTTTTTTTTTTTTCTGGCTAAATGGGCGTAATATATCAATATAAGATCCCTGGCACCAATAAAAGTAATCACCAAAACCAGAAAATGTTGAATTGAGTCGGGTTGGTGCCACTTGATCTATGAAATCTTTGAGATTACTGAGAGAGCAGAGTGGCTGTGAGCTTGTGAAGACTGTCAGCCACTTCACTTTCTCCTAAATCAGTGTTGTAAGTATAATGGAAAATGTCTGAAATTAGCGAGATACGTTATTACCCTCCGTGTTACGTTTGTTGCTTGCAGTTTCTCAGTGCTGCAGGACATAGATCTACGTCACTGGTGTTTTAGAGGGGGACATACATCTACATCCCTAGTGTGGTGCAGGTTAAACAACCGACATGAGTGACACTATCATCGAGTGTGAAGCGGAGATGTGGTAGACCAAATGAGAGACAGGATGAGAGTGAGACAGCCCGAAAAGTGGAAAGCAACTGTGGCTAAAGTGAAACGGAACCCTGGCAAAGAGTGAGTCAGCTGCCACACTGGTAAAGTTATTTTGTTGGTGGACATTGGTCCACCTTGTGCAGATGGCTGTTTCGAAAATGTAACCAGGCCTATTATCAAACAGGTTTTCAAGGAATTCTGGGATACAGCAATCCCTGTGTTATCCAGACATCCATTACCCAGACTCTCGTCATCTGGCTGTTCAAAACCATTCTTCATACATTTTTCCATTTAATCCAGACAAAATGCATGCGACCCAGAGGAAATTATGGCCGCACAAACATTTTTGCTCCCGGCCATGCAGGAATAGCCCAGCAGTGGCGCCCTGTTTGGCTGGGTAGTTCACCCAGAATCTGCAAGAGACCCCCTCGGTCATTCTCAGTTCTCACGCAGCAACAGTGTAATAAACAGTTGTTGTGGCAGTGCACGTAGTGGCTTTTGAGGTTGTTCCCTACCTGCTTCTGGTCTTGCTGTTTCTTGCATGCCTCTTTCTAGGGTATGTGATGATGACCTCTCTCCACCAGGGAAAAGGAAGAGGGTAGTGGTGACTCTGGAGAAGCGGGAGATCCCGGGTAAGATTGATGCGGGATGGTCGAATTACAAGTGTTGACGTTGATTTTATACTAACTTACTGTACTGTACCATGATTTTATTCTATTTTACCATGATTTTATTTCATTTTACCATTATGTTTTGTGTGCCTAATTCATTTTTCTTGTGTAGTTGGTTTTTTCATGTTTTCGTGTCTCTGGGTATGGCCCTGCAGTGTTTATTGCTTGTCTGTGGTTGATGGGTCTGCTTGACCATGGCAGTTGCTTGGCTGTGGCTTATAGGTCTGCTTGACCAGCTAGTGTTAGACAACAGGAACAAGTGTTGTATGATATACTGTAGTGGCTTTTTTCACTGGCTTTTGAAGTTAGGTTATGAACGAAGGGGGGGCCAGGGGAGAAGTCCATTATCCGGATGGGGCCATTACCTGGATGTGCCTTTGGCTCTAGTACATCAGATAATCTAAGGATTACTGTATAGGCGATTATAACCACCGGAATGCATACGTCCAGAAATTAAGTGACTTTTGTACCTGTCAAGTGGCCCTGCAAAACCAAGAAGCCTGATGCTCCTGGTCCAAAACAGCAGGGAGTGTAGTACACTGTGACGTACAAGAGCATAAAATTCACTGTTTGTAGGACCGTTTCCTTTTTATGTTTGACCTGAAATGAAGGAGGGTTGAGAATGCAGTGAGGAAGGTAACAGACTCTGGGACTCTCATGCAAGATGAATAATGCAGGCATACCACCTCCAAGGTAAAGGATAGCAAGGTGGACCTCAAACCCTAGTAAGGTAAACCCCCATGAGGATTCCCTTTTAAGTAATTGGTGGTATGACATACCCCAAACAAAATAATACTGTTAATGGTAGTTTGCATTGATTTATTTCAGTATGCTTCAGCACACACAAAATACAACTTATTTGCATTCACTCTGGCAAAAAAAGTTAAATGTAAGTGAAAAAAAATAATTTTAACAAATTTTTGGAAAAAATATACAGTAAATTGAACACTTCAATTTCAAAATTAACCGTAGGTAAAATAGAAACTAAAATGGAGACTTCTTGGTTCTTCTCTTATAGACCGATGTCGGGTCCATCTGTAAACAAAAGGAGAAACAAATTAAATGAAAAAAAGTACAAAAAGCAAAACTGTAGGAATAAGTAATTACATAATTTTTGGTCATTTTCCATGGAGCTGCTCTGTTTTGGTCTGTGTGCATATATTTACTTGTAATATCACATTTAGCAGGTAGAATGAATGGTAACCCCTGACAGAAGTTACCTTACAAGGATCTAGGTCCAGTCACTGCAGATGAGTGAGGCGTGCTCACCACACACCGGGCGTTGGCAGTGTATGCACTGCTGCCAAGTCTTCCGGTCCTTCCTTCTGGGACAGAGGACACATTGCCTCATTTTCCTGGTACCTTGAGCTGGCTGACACGGTGGGAGGTTTATGCTGAAAACATCCCTTATTGCCAGCTCTGCACTCCTCTTCATGCCGGGGAATGACATATGCTCCTCTGCCCATGGGAAGACCAGGTCTTCTGCCAGCTTCAGCATGAAGGTTTGGTGGTCCATCTCCAGTTGACCTCTTTTGTTCTGCATTTTGTTGTAGGTGACATATACATTGATTGTTCCTGCATTGACCATGCCATAAAACATGCGTAATGGCCATCGTTTAGTCTTTCGGCTGCCCGAATGATGAGTGCACATCTGGTCAAGTGTGCCGACATCACATGTTGTCTTGTTATAGTGCTGAACTATCTCTGGCTTCCCATTGTCTTGGATGTTTGGCTGGTCATGCATTGTTGAGTACAGGTGTATGAATTTGTCCTTCTCTTTGTTTGGATGGAAAGACACCATAGTCAGCTCATTATCAAAGAGGAAAGCAGAGTGACCTTTTGGGATGATCTTGGTATCTTTCATGACTGCTGGTGTATGTGGCTTGTCATTAGACATCATTATAATTCGTTAGTCATAATTTTACACTTATATCAAAAGTATAATGTACCCCTATGGCTCTCACACGATTGGTAATCCGGGGTATGACATACCCCAAGACATCACACAATAGGTAATCTGGAGTATAATGTACCCCAATGGCTCTCACACGATTTGTAATCCGGGGTATGACATACCCCAAGACATCACACGATACGTAATCTGGGGTATAATGCACCCCAATGGGTCTATAGAGCAAAATTAGAGCCAGTTACAGGAATGACCCCACCATCACCATGAAGGGCATGACTAGTCAGGCAGGTAGAGGGACAGAGAGATCTTTAGGTCTTAAGGTCATAAAGGTACTGTGCGTGACCTAGGAGTGTGGGGTATGTGATACCCCTGATTGCCTGTCTAGGGTTAAGGAGCACATCACCTCCTTCCTTACCGTTACCAGCCATTATACTCACACTAAGTCACCCAACGAACTATACCTTGACTCCAACTTAAATGTCCCTAAGCTCTACAGAATGCACTTGTGTTGAATGACCACAGAACACCCTTGGATCACCACAGAACACTCTAGTGAAAGTGAAAGAGTCCTACTTCAGGCATATCTTTGACACCAGGTTCCAGGGTTGGCAAAAAAAAAAAAAAAAACTTTATTTGAAAAAGCCCAGCCCACTTTTTTTTTTTTCACACAAAATACCCCCCCAAAAACAGGCAAAGGTGTTTTCTTTTTTTGTTTTTTGTGTACCATGAAACAAATGAGATAATAATGTTCATACTTTTTTTTTTAATGCAAGAAAGAAGGAACCAAAGGCCAGGAGTTTGCAAACCATTCCTTCCAAGAAAAAAAAAAACAAAATACAAAAGGGAGCCAAATTCAGGGTATGTTCATTTTGAGATGCCTGGACACACTGCTTTTGAAAGACTGGAGATCATAGGAAATAGGAAATACCTGGACACCAACTCAAATGTCCCTAAGCTTTACAGAATGCACCTGTGTTGAATGACCACAGAACACCCTTGGATCACCACAGAACACTCTAGTGAAAGTGTCCTACTTCAGGTATATCTTTTACAACAGGTTCCAGGGTTGGCAAAAAAAAAAAAAAAAACTATTTGAAAAAGCCCAACCCACTTCCCCCCCCACAAAATAACCCCCCCCCAAAAAAAACAATCAAAGGTGTTTTCTTTTTTTGTTGTTTTTTGTGTACCATGAAACAGATAAGATGATAATGT
>JAGKTI010011506.1:8364-26275 GCA_018397915.1 Birgus latro | reverse complement strand
ATAGAATAATGAAAAAAGTATATCTGAGCAAATTTGAAGGAGGGAGGAGGCAAGGTAGGCCAAGGTGAAGGTGGAGATACAGTAGACCCATGTTATCCATGGATTTTGCATCAGCGGATTTAAGTTTCCGCGGATCAAACTTATTTTAATAATGTATGGGGTAACATAGGATTGGATGATAGATGGATGGATGGACTGTACACTGTAACTTAATTTGAAATTGGCGCGCATCGTGCACTGCTTTTGTCGCTACAGTTAGCATACCCGCACCCACAGGCATTCCCGCCACTCCGCCAGTCTTATTGTAAACACCAGTCAGTTTGCTACTTAACGTCATCGTTGCCCTTCTCGTGTTTACAACTCTACTGTACTTTCATTGTGTAAGTGAAAAATGGCTTCCAAGAAACAAGTAAAGGATTAAAAAATCCTTCTAAGCCAAAGAGAAAGTGTAAGATGTTATAAGTGGCAGAGAAAATAGAGATTTTAGATATGTTGAAAGTGGTATGTCGTTGGCTGAAGTCGGGTGCAAGGTCGGCAAAAATGAGTAGTATTTGAACAATAAAGCAGAAAGAAGCAGAAATTCATGGAAGTGTTACTGCTGATCCAACAATGGCAAAAATGCTCTGTACAATGAGGGATAAATTGCTTGGAAAGACAGAAAGTGCTAAGTGTGTGGCTAGAGGACATGACACAGAAACATATCCCAATTGATGGGAGAATTTTGCGGAAAAAAGCGCTAAGCCTCTATCAGCACTACAGTGAGGGAGTTGAGGGTGTAAGTAAGGAACTTAAGGCAAGCAAAGGATGGCTTGCTAGTTATGTGAAGTGGTACAGTTTGAAGAACATAAAGATCACTGGTGAATCTGCATCGGCGAATGTCGCTGCAGCTATGGTATTCTCAGATGAATTACAGATGCTCATAGAAGACAAAGGATACCTCCCTGAACAAGTTTTCAACTGTGATGAAACTTCTTTATTTTGGAAGAAGATGCCCAGTCATACTTACATTCATAAGAGTGATTCAAGGCATATAAAGATCGTTTGACTCTGGCATTCAGTTGTAATGCAGCAGGCTATGTAATGAAGCAAGGACTGGTCTACTGTGCTAAAAATCCCTATGTCTTTGAGGGCAGAAACAAAAATTGCTTGCCATTGTTCTGGCAACACATTCCAAAGGCTTGGGTAACAGCCATTTTATTCTTGGAAAGGCTTCATAAATACTTCATTCCTGAAGCAAAGAAATACCTGGAGGAGAAAAGGTTGCCATTCAAAGTCCTGCTGATTACAGATGATGCCCCTGGGCATCCCCAGTCAGGCTGCTTTGCTGATGAGAATGTGGAAGTTATGTTCTTCCTCCCAACACCACAGCATTACTGCAGCCACTTGATCAAGGAATAATAAAATGCATTAAGGCCACCTATACTCGTCTCACCTTCTGAAGACTATTTACTGCACTGGATACTGACCCTGACTGCAGCATCACAGATTTTTGGAAGAAGTTCACAATTTTAGATGCAATTATGCTTATTTCAGAGGCTGTAGATAGCGTAAAGCGTGAGACAGTCAGTGCATATTGGAAACCATTGTGGGGTGAGGTAGTGAACGATTTTAAGGGCTTCCCCGCTATTGATAAAGAAATCAAGAATATCTTGAATGTTGCAAGGGATGTTGGTGGGGAAGGCTTCTCTGATATGTGAGAGGAGGAAGTAGAGGAACACATAGAAGAGCAGGGAGCATCTCATAGCAACGAGGAACTCGGTGATATGCTGAAATCATCATCTGATGATGGTGATAATGATGAAGACTTAAGAAGAGGCAGAACCAGCATCGTGGACAATTGAAAAATTTGCAGCACTTTTTCAGTAGGTTCAGGTGTTAAGGATGTGATCCTGGAATACGATCCTTTGATGAAACGAAGCATCTGTGTCACAAGAGGAATAACATCCTGCTGCAGCCTCTGCAGCATTTGTTTGATGATGCCAAGAATAAGATGAAACAGCTTCCTATAACAATGTTTTTTGCTAAAACATCAATGAAGCGACAGCCATCAACACTTAAGGATCCTCAACCCTCGACCTCCAACGCCTCCTGCGAAGTGTCAGTGTCTGTGTCTGGATTCAGATTCTTCCAACGTACATGAACCTTCTGGCGTCCTGTCAGAAGGGTCAGACTAGACTCAGTGTACCTACAGTGCCACCACACATTTCGTCGCCTTACCACATTGGCACTATAGGAAGTGCACTGCAATCATCGTCGTCATCATACAGCAATCATCGTCATCGATACAGTATTCGTCATCACTGTACGAAGGTTATGAAGAGAACACACAGTCTTTTGGTGAGTGTCATTATATATTTGTAAGATTTTAAAGTATGTTTTTATTTTTTCAGGGATGTGCTTAGCTTACGTGGAAATAATATGCCATTTTGTGGTAATGACTTGAGCATTCGCGGAATTTGCCTTCCGCGGGGGTTTCTGGAACCTAACCCCTGTGTATAACAAGGGTGTACTGTATATGGTAGATGAGTGTGTTAGGAAGAGAGGTTTGGAAGTCAGTGAGGATAGGGAACTGACAAGAGATCGAACTGGCTGGATGAATGTTGTGAGGAGAAGTGTGTGATCAGAGATATGGCACCCCTTTTTAATGTGGCAGTGTCTGGATTGACTCCATCTGATACATTTATGTGAAGCTACAGAACTTGAGGCTACAGAACGTGGTGAATGTTTTTGTCGTATCTGATAGAGCCAGGATTCCAGGGGCTTGAATGATGAGTTAATGGAAATTTGGCCTATTGGAGTGGACAGATTTGGGCTGTCTGGACATTGCTGCTCCTCACCCTGCCCTAGGGTGGGAAAGGAGGTCCAGATGATGATGAATGATGATGACCAGTCTTACCATTACAGGACAGTAAAAGTCCAATTATTCGGCATGTACAGGACCGTGCTGATGCGGAGTAGTGAATTTGCTGAATAATCGAAAAACCTACCCACTCAGTACCTTATATGTTTTGGTGAACATTGTCATCACTACTTATATTATTACAGATGTGTTTGGAGAGAGCACTGTATAATGTACGATACTGTGCAATACAGCAATCAATTCAGTACTCTACCTGAATCAGAAAAATAAATAAATAGTGAACAAATACAAGTGTAATGACGCAGTAGGCTTACAAGTCACAGATAACACTTCCTAGTCTGCCGAGATTATTCGAAATACAGTATTACCTACCCACTCAGTTCCATATATGTATTGGTGAACACTGTCATCACTACTGAACATTATTACAAATGTGTTTGGAGAGAGTACTGTATACAGTAGAACCCCATAATTGTCGAACTTATAATTAACGACCTCATTGATTAGCGATTTCCTCCTAAAAAGTAGTCAGAAAAATACAGAAAATAAACTAGAGGTAAGGTCTTTCTGCTGAAAGTTAAACGTACACTTAGCGTTAATGCTTCTGTTCGTTTTTGTGTGTATATATGAAAGAGAGTATTGATGCAAACTGTAATGTACTCCATTAACCCCTTAATAACCCCCAACGTTTAATAGCCCATTACAATATTGGTGTCAGTGACGTCGAGTTAGCGCGAGCTATAAAAAACTGTGAACAATAATGGGAAGGGAACGAAGGTCACTGGTATGTTTACACAACTCTACATTACCATCCTCAGCAGTCAGGTGGTCGCTTAATCTCGGATGTATTTGCCCGTATGGCACATGCACTGTAAATTTATGAATTCTTCTGTGAATCATAGCAAATCACAGGATGGGTTTAGGAAGCTAAAAAACTCATTGCTAGGTGTGCCAAATGATTCTCTTCACATCTTTAAGAAAAGTAAATTGATTTTGTAATTGAAAAGATTGTAAGATTTTGTAATTGAAAAGATTTTGTAATTGAAAAGCCTGAGGACAGCAAATCACCCAGGGGGTTTAGGGTGGGCTCATGGAATGTGGGAAGTTTGAGGGGAAGAGCGGGGGAAGTTGTTGAGGCATTTAGTAGGAGGTGGGTGGATGTGGCTTGTTTGCAGGAAGTCCAGTACAGGGGTGGATCAGCCAGGAAGATTGCTGGGAAGGATTGCTACTATAAGCTGTTTTGGCAGGGGGGAACTGACGGATATGGGGGTGTGGGTGTGTTGGTTGCGGAGAAATGGGTGGAGTATGTCATGAATGTCATGAGAGTAAGTGATAGGATAATAGCAGTGAAAATTTTGATCGGACGGGTGATTGTTTCAGTTATATCAGCATATGCTCCGCAGGTAGGATTGGATGACGCAGAGAAGGATAGATTTTGGGATGATTTAATACGTGTAGTAAGTGGTATGGGTGATGATGAGGTAGTGATTCTGGGAGGGGATTTAAATGGTCATGTTGGTGAAGCAGCTCAAGGTTATGAAGGAGTCCATGAAGGATGTGCATATGATGTGAGGAATGCGGAAGGGGAAAGAATACTTGAGTTTGGGGAGGCTATGGACATGATTGTGTGCAACACACATTTTAGAAAAAGAGTGAGTAGATTGGTTACGTACAAGTCCGGGGGAAATAGTAGTCAGATAGATTATTTTCTGGTCAGGAGGGTTGATAGGAGATTAGTGAGGGATGTTAAAGTTATAGGAAGCGAGGAGTGTGTGCAGCAGCACAGACTGTTGATTTGTGACATGGTGCTTAAGGAACAAATGACGAGAAGGAGGACATATGTACCTAGGAGGAAAATATGGAAGCTGGGAAACCAATCAGTAAGGGATGCCTTTTATAGTGAGATGAGGAGAGTGGTGGCTGAACAGGAAACCGTAGATAGAGACGTTAATGAACAGTATAGAGCCCTTAAGAACAGCCTCTTGAGAGTTACCGATGCAGTGTGCGGTTGGACAGGGGGCCCACCAAGACATAAAGTGACTTGGTGGTGGGATGAGGGTGTAGAAGCTGCAGTTAAGGAGAAAAGAAGGCTTTTTCGGGAATGGAAGAATGGTGGTAACAGGGAGGAGTACTTGGCTGCCAAGCGCAGGGCTAGAAGAGAGGTATACAGGGCAAAGTCTGAGTCACAGAGACTTTTACTTGATAATCTAAATCATGAAGGAAGGAAAAATATGGTTTTTAGGGTGGCAAATCAGGTGAAGAGAGATAATCGGGACATTGTAGGTGAGCAGTGTGTGAAGAATGATGAAGGAAGGGTAGTGGTGAACAGTGAGGATATTAAAGATGCATGGAGAGAGCATTATAGCCGGTTGTTGAATGAGGAGTTTGATTGGGATAGGGAAGGTTTGGAGCCAGCTGATCCGGTGTTTGGGCCTTGGCCTTTGATTGACGCTGCTACTGTGAGTGAGGCAATAGGCAGGATGCGGGTGGGGAAGGTGGCAGGTGTGTCTGGGTTGACTGCCGAAATGTTGAAGGCCTCAGGAGATATTGGGGTGAGGTTAGTCACTGACCTGAAAAATATGATTATATATGAGTGTGTGGTCCCAGATGATTGGCTGAAGAGTGTAATTGTAAATGTGTACAAAGGGAAGGGTGATGCCCTGGAAAGGGGAAATTACAGAGGTATAAAGCTCTTAGATCAGATAATGAAAGTAATGGAGAGAGTTCTAGAAGGTATGATTAGAGAAAGAGTGAATATCAATGAGATGCAGTTTGGGTTTATGCCAGGCAGGGGGACCACTGATGCCATATTCATTGTTCGACAGCTTCAGGAAAAATATATTGGCAAGAAAAGGGAATTGTATTTTGTTTTTGTTGATTTGGAAAAGGCCTTTGACAGAGTCCCTAGAGAGGTGGTGAAGTGGGCAATGAGAAAGCTGGGGTTGGAAGAGTGGCTGGTTAGGGTGGTTATGGCCATGTACGTGGGTGCTCGCACCCAGGTAAGAGTGAATGGAGTTTTGAGTGATGAGTTTCCCATGAATGTTGGTGTGCATCAGGGGTCAGTTTTGAGTCCCTTGTTGTTTATCATGGTGCTTGAAGCCCTCTCACGTGACTTCAGAGATGGACTCCCATGGGAGATGTTGTATGCTGATGATTTGGTGTTGATTGCTGAGAATGAAGGGGAGGCTGAGGAAAGATTTAAGAAGTGGAGAGATGGTATGGGGTACAAGGGCTTAAGGGTAAATGCAGATAAAACAAAAGTGATGATATCTAGGGTTGGTGGCGGTACAATCAGAGGAGAGGGAGAGTGGCCATGTGCAGTTTGCCACATGGGTGTGGGAAGTAATTCCATCTTGTGCAGTGTTTGTGATAGATGGGTGCACAAGAGATGTAGTGGTATTAGAAGTAGACTGCGAATTAATTCTGATTTCATGTGTGCGGTGTGTCGGGGAGAGCAGGTGGAGATTGTTAGGCGTGAGAGGGTTGAATTTGCAGGTGAGTCTCTTGAGTGTGTGGAGGAGTTTTGTTATCTGGGAGACATGTTATGTGCCGGAGGTGGGGCTGGAGTTAGCTCAGTTGCTAGAGTGAGAAGTGGTTGGAAGAAGTTCAGGGAGCTGTTGCCTCTCCTGACATTGAGAGGACTCACCTTACGTGCTAAGGGGTCTTTGTATGCAGCATGTGTTAGGAGTGTGATGCTGTATGGTAGTGAGACCTGGGCAGTAAAGGAAGAGGATATTCGCAGGTTTAAACGTACAGAAATGACAATGATTAGGTGGATGTGCAGTGCGTCCCTGCGTGCAAGGCCTGGGGGGTCTGGGTTTACGATAGAAGAGTTGAGAGGTAGGATGGGACTGGAGTGTATTGGTGTTGTGATGAGGGGAGGTAGGCTGAGGTGGTTTGGACATGTGGAGAGGATGGGGGATGATAATTGGGTGCAGAGGGTGAGAAGTGTTAATATTGGGGGAGGGGTAGACCGAGAAAGACATGGGACGAGGTCATTAAATGTGACTTAAGGGTTAAGGGACTGAATAGGGAGGCTGCCAGAGATCGAGCAGCGTGGAGAGCCGCCATTGGGTGACCAAGGCCGACACATGCAAGCATGTTGGGGTCTTCAAAAATGAAAACGAAAACGTTCTGGGGCCAGCCAGGGGTGCCGTTGAGGGGTTAAACCGTGAAGCCTTACCTACGATTGTTTGTTTCTGGCGCATTGGAAGAAACGTATTCTACGTAATCAAAGTTGGATTTCGCAGCTGTAGGTTAGACTGGGTTTGATTAAATTACAGTATTAGGTACAGGTGTAGGTTAGGTTAGGTTTGGTTAAATTATTCCTCTTCCTTCTGCCTGTGGGTGACTCTACACTGAGTGACAAGCCAAATGGTTACTTTACATCAGGAAACCATTTACTATGCTGGGTGGTAACCATATAACCAAATTTTGGCACCTGGTGGTTTAGTGGGTACTTACGGCGCTCCAGTCTGATTGAGTCGGTGAAGGTTTATATCCAAGGGGTGGTTGGGGTTTATTGCTCAAGTAATGCCACTCAGGGATGAGTGAGGCTGGTCACTCTCACCTTAAATGTCAGGACCAACTTGTCTATCCCTGGGCTCCTATGCTTCTCATGGGGCAATGTAGGATTGGATGATGTACAGTTAAACTAGGTTAGGTTAGGTTTAGTTAAACACTTAGGACAGTCCCTTCTGCCATTATGCTGATGAATCAAACAAGAGTTGTCACAGCCAAACAGCTAAAAACAATGGTGAAGCAGGTTTAACAAGAAACAGTTATTTATGGGTAATGCATTACAGTATCAATCGTTCATAGGCTATGCAATTATCAGTAAATGTAATTTTCAGAAAGGCTTCAAGAATTAGCGAGGTGGTTTGGAATGTAACAATACAGTACTATACCTGAATCTGAAAAATATAGAAATTCGGGAACATATTCAAGTGTAATGACACAGTAGGCCTACAAGTCACAGATAACACATCCTGATCTGCCAAGATGATCTGGAATATCTGCTGAACAATCAAAGACTTTCATAAATAGGACTACAGTATTTCTCAAAACTGCCGAAATATTGTATCTACCAAATAATCAGTGGCTGAATTAACAGACTTTTACTGTATTATTATTTGTGGTAGGTAGGGACATCCATCATCCACACACTTCATGTAGTGCTGCCTGCACCTACCCCCCCTCCTCTCTCTCTCTCTCTCTTGGATACTGGGTGGATTATTATTGTCTATCTTTATATCTATTGCCAGGCATCTCAGTCCAGTAAGGGCTGGCTACATACAAATCTCTTCCATGTCGCCCTGTCCCCCGAAGTTTCTCAGCCCTCTTTCCAGCTTACACCTGCTTCTCTCGTATACTTCTCCACTCCATCCTTCCATCTAATCCTTGGCCTTGCCCTCCCTCTCCCCCCCTCCACCTCAGTCACATACACACTCCTCGTTAGTCTCTCACTCTCCATCCTTTCCACATGTTCAAAACACCTCATTGTAGTTCCCCTAACACTTTCTATCACATCCTCATCCACACCTTAATGCTCCTTTATTTCCTTATTTGTCAGTCCATCTTTCTTTGTAACATGCTCACTTCCCTATTTCTTACCACTGCTTTCAAAGAACCAGCAACCTATCTTCCTTGTGCCCCTTCAAGCACTGCATCCTCCATACTTCCATCCTTTCTCATCACACTACCCAAGTACTTAAATGCACTTACATTTTCCATTCCCTCATCATCCAACCTCACTGTACATTCCATGACTTCATTTCTCTCGAAGGCCATAACATTACTCATCCCTACTTTCACATTTAGATTCTGTTTCTTACACACACTCCCAGACTCATTCACTGAGCCTTGCAGCTCGTCTTCGTCTTCACTTTATAGTATCATTTGCAAACAAGAGTACAGGAAGTTTCCAAACATTGCCCTCTTTCATTAGGGCCATTCCAACTTCCACTGCCCTACCTTTTATAATCCCATCCATATACAGATTGAACATCCTTGGAGACATGACACACCCCTGTTTTAGTCCATCATTCAGATAGAAAAATTCACTCACCTCACTGTCCATATGCACTGCAGCCTTAGCACCCTTATGCATACTGTACTATTCACAGCATTCAACAGTTTCCCATTTACCCCATATTTTCTTAATATTTTTTACATTCTTTGTCTATCCACCCTGTCATGTGCTTTCTCCAAATCCATGAAAGCTGCATATAACTTCTTTCCCTTTCTAGAAACGTTTCTACTAAAGACCTAAGAATCAATATCTGATCTACAGTCTACAAAACCTCTTTCCTTTCTTAAACCTCCCTGTTCTTCTCCAACTAATTCATCCGTTATTTCTCTAACTCTGTTAGTAAGTATCCTACCATATACTTTTCCTGTTTGACTAAAAAGACAAATGCCCCTATGATTACCACACACTTATTTTTCCCCTTTTCCTCTGTACAGGGGAATAATTATACCTAACTTCCAATTCTCTGGGACTCTACCTTCCTCCCAGGCCAATCTGCACTTCTTCCATATCTATTCTACTACCATCTCTCCTCCATGCTTCAGCATTTCACCACACCCCCCATCAGTTCCTGAGGCTTTCCTCATTTTGACTTTCTTCAATGCTTTCACTACTTTCATCCTACTGATCTCTTCCTCCCTTCTCACCCCCTCTCCTTCTCTCAGCCATCCCCCAGCCACTTATACTCGCATTACTTTCATTCTCTGTGTTTAATAGCTACTTGTTCCCTCCATCTGCTCACTTTTACTCCCTTCTCCACTTGCATTCTACCATTTTTATCTTTCACTCCCCAACTAACTTCTTTATCACCCTGTCTAACTCTCTTTACCTCTCTCCAGAACATATGCTTACATTCCCTGCACTTGGCACTCAGATTCCTTCGAAATTCCTCATCCACTCATTTCTTACTCTCTCTCATACTAATCTTTTCACCTCTCTCTTCCTCAGTACATTTAACTCTCTCTCTTCCGTCTCTCAGCTTCCTCCATTTCTCTTCTTCCGATCCACTCACTGTATGCTTTCTTTTGTGCCACAGCTTGTCTCACCTCTTCATTCCACCATGCTGTTCCTTGCACCCCCTTCTGTCTTCTCTTCACCCCACACACCACCTCACATGCTGCACAGTTTTCTTCTGTGAATATCTTGCCCACACCTTCCACCTCCCCCATCTGCTTAAATCATATTTACCCATTTGCTCCTCCATCTGTCTCTTATATTCTGCCTTTTTTCCATCCTTTTGCAACCATTCTACCCATCTTGTATGGACTACTACTTCCTGTCTTTCTCATATTCTACTCCTCCAGTGCATTTGAACCTCGAATTTCATCACCACCAAGTGGTGGTCAGAAAGTCATCTCCCCAAATGTCTGTATGCTCTTGCATCCATTACATACATTCTCATTCTGTCAGCCACACACATGTAATTAATTGCCTTTCATTCATTCAGTTCACCACCCACCCTTCTCGTCAATCACCCCAGATACCTGTGTATCATTTTGTGCCTAGAAAGGTTATTGGCCATCACCAACCCCCTCCCCTCACAAATGTCGACTAAAGCACTACCATTCTCATCCACTTTTGCAGGCACACCCCATTCACCATCTACTCCATTCACTTTCACATTCCTTACTTTTCTCTTCATATCTCCAGTCAGAAACATTCTCTCATTCCATTCACACTTTTCCATGCACGCTTCCACATTTGGGCAGAACTCTTCTTTCACTCTGCTTGCACGATCTTGCATTGGCGCATATATGCATACACAATTTCAATCTTACTCACACAGTCCATGAACCAACTGATCCAGACTCTCTTATATTCTCCTTCCATCTCTTGCACACAACAATACATACTCCCTCCTTTGCCCTTTCATTCTCACCTACTCCCGGTCATCCACCCCATCCCTACTACCGCTCTCTCATACTCTCACCTCTCCATTTAGTTTCAGTTAATCCACGTATGTCCACGTTTCACCCTCAAGCTCATGGGCAGTCTGTCTCTCACGTTATCATTCGCACCCTTACATTCCATGTCGCAATCCGTACCACAACCTTTGTTCAGTCCTTAGTTGTCACCTGTTGGTCAGTCCTGGTCCAAGGCTTCTTGTCTGTATTTACAATTAGTTGTTTTCTGGGGTGGGGCACTAACCATCCGCCAACCTACCTTGTTGACTTTTTTTTATTTATTTTTTATGTGTCCAACTCTGGGCATAGGCTTCACAGCCTACTGTTAAGGCCCAGCAGTCCTCCTTCTTACCATACACCTCTACATGTCATCTCTTTGGCACTAACACCCACCATCCATATTGAATACATGCTAGGACTGTCTCATACAGGACTGGTGTATTGGTATTACCGGGGGTATTTTTACAACATGTCGGCGGGTCTTCTGGTAGATCGGTAAAGCCTGATTTAACGAAATTCTAATCCTTAAACTGTTCCCTGCCCTAGTGGGGATTTGAACCTGGGTCCATTAGGGCTGCAGGCCACCTCTCTACCAATTGAGCCACCGCCTTCCCATGTAGGGAACACATGTTGGTTGGTTATAAGGTTACCACTGAGCTTTGTAAATGATTTCCTGGTTTACAGGAAATCATTTTGTTTGACACTCACTGTAGTGCTACCCTGAAATAGAGTACTGCTACACTAAGTGGGTGGTTGATGGGTGCCCCCACCAACCACCTTCATTATGATCATCATTATTATTATTAAAGTGGTAGGTAGGGGTACTCACCATCCACTCACTCAGTGTAGTTCTGCTGTAGGGTGACTGCCCATTCTTCTCTTCCATCTTTCCTTCCTTCCTTTTCTCTCTCTTTTTCTTCATTCTTTCCTCTTCCTTCTGTCTATAGGTGACTCTGTACTGAATGACAAACCAAATGGTTTCGTGGTGTACAAGAAACCATTTACGCTGCTGGATGGTAACCATATAACTAGATTCGGGCACTGGGTGGTTAGTGGGTAATTATGGCGCTCCAGCCGGTGTGAGCCTATGCTTGTTTATATCCAAGGGGTGGTTGAGGTTTATTGCTCACATAATGCCACTCAGGGATGAGTGAGGCTGGTCACTATACACCTCATGGGGAAACTCTAGGTAGATGATGATGATATTATTACTGTTACTGTACTTGTTATTATGATTTTTATTAGCATCATGTGATCTGGTGGTTAGAATACCCTAGTCAGTGATGACCCTACCAATGTGTACTGGTATCAGTTGAATCCCCAGTAGGTGACTGTGAGTTTTCCAGTCATAAAAGTATCAGTTCAGTCCCCAGTAGGTGACTGGGAGTTTTCCAGTCATAAAATGCTACAAAGGGAAGTTGGCTATTCATATTCTCTTTGATATACCAAACTGTTATAACATAGTCTTGGGCCCCTACACCTTAGAGGGTAATAAAGGAGTGACTGTTACTTTTATTTTATTAGAATGTTTTTAACATTACCCCACTTACCTTCCCCAATGTCATTGCCATTCCCAGGACGAGTTTCGGTGGACATCTCTAAGCTGAACATCACATGCTTAGAGGGTGAGGAGAAACCATCCATCAGCATGAGAGGTGTGGGCTGGGATGAGGAGAATCATCGTCTAGATGGACCCTGGACTGAGAAGCAGCTGGAGTGCTTTTCCACAGGTAGCTGTAATAGTCACTTTCCTAGCTCTGATCCGCATTTGCCAGAGGACGGTTTTGAATTTGGTTTTTCAACAAGCAATCAGTACAGTGCTTACCTTAGCTATGTTGTAGTCCCTATCCTTAAACGAAGAGATTCTGTTACTTCCATTGTTTGGTTGCCTGTTCTTACAAAAATGCACAATTTGCAATACCCTGAGAATGTTGATCATGAGCAGCCACCTGTACATCATTTGAACAGAGAGGAAGAGCAGAGGCAAGGTGATGAGGGCAGTACAGAGGAGCATATTAGTGAGAGTAATACAAGGGAAACAGAAACAGGTGAAGCCAACACAGAGGATAGAATTAACGAGAGTCATGTAGTGGGAGCAGATGACCAATCTCCACAGGCTTGGGTGAATGATATTCGTTATATACCTCTTCCATTATATCACCAGGGTACTGTTATTCCTCGAACTCAGAAGGGATATCCATTTCTTTTATCACAGTTAAGAAATGCTGTAGGTAGTAATAACTGGCAAAGCATGAGACATTTAGGTGTTCAGTCAAGTAACTCTCTGCCTTATGATCCAGTGCAAAATAATAGGGAAGTGGAAGGCTCCATTCAGTCTGCTGAGCTTGTTCATGAAAACATTCAGTCTCAAAGATGGCAAAATAGTTATAGAAGGAAACATTCAGTGAGCACTTGTCCTCTTTTTGAGCTAATGAAAGCAAAAGGTGTTGAAGTTTCTTTACATGCAACAAATGAAAAGTTTGATATTAATATAAAAGGTCAGAGCAATATATTTAATCTCTTGGAGATGTCCTCATCTCACTCATTATCTTTTGAGAGTGCTGTCATGTCACAAGAAAACATTTCAATTATGTCTGTGGGAGGTGGAGGTAGTGGTGCATCCAATGAACCACATTTGCAAGATATAAAGGAAGTTTCCATTCCTTCAAGCCAGAGCATAACATCTGCAACTTCAGAAACACTAACAGCTTTATTTGAAGACCAGCATCATCCTGCTGACTTCACTGTTGCACACTCACCCATAGTTGCAGAGGATATGTCAGCCTCATCTGCCATTCCAGTTATTGGGAAATTTTTATCCCAGCCTGATTTTGCAGGAGTGAGAGGGAGGGCAAACAGTACTGTCTTGGATAGTGAAGGTATGATTTTCAGCTCTGTTGCTGAAAATGAAGGTTTGTCACAGAAACATAGTGAATATGTTGGCAATATATCAAAAATGCATAATATCTCATTAGGAAGCCAATCTTCAGTTTCATCTGAGAATACAAGAAATGCAGAGCTTGCTGCCAGTCTGTTTCCTTATTCTTCTCGGAATCAGAATATTACTGAGATTTCACTCTCAGATGAAAGTCATTGGGAAACGAACAGTAGTACAGAGGTTATTAATAGTCAAGATGTAGGTTCATCTGAAAAAGGAATAAACAATAATGTATCAGCAACAGTAGATTTTGAAGTTAAAAGAAGCCTAAGTGAAGATTTTGAAAATTCAGAAGATAATCATCGTTTTACTAGGAGCATCCAGCCACATTCTCCTGCTCATTCACCATTTCTGTCAAAGATTCAGTTATCATCACTGAAACACATTCAGAGAGATCTGTCCCATCACACACTTCCCAGTAGCCATACAGCTCAGAGTCAGATAAATGTAAGAGAAGCCCCAAATATTTTCACTGGTGCTGATGAACTTGATAGCATTATATCCAGTACTTCACAAGATACTCATGAAATGACAAATGAACAGGTACCAAGTAACTCTCAGTTTAAAGCTTCAATGATTTATCATCTTGGGGCAGTTGGTCCATTCAATGGTAATGTTGGCAGTGTTATACCAGAGATGTCTGAAAGGGAATCCCAGGAGAGTGATAGAAATGAAGCTGTAGACTCCGTATCTGTTGGTATAGCACTGAAAGAGGCTGCAGAGGGAGATAGATTAAATCAGCTAAGGGAATCTAGTCTTCCGGCACCTTGTGCTTTCCATGACTTGGTTAAGGATGATGTGTCTGTAAATTTGCATTCTGTGGATAGTGAAGCATTTGAATTAAATGTCCAGGGAAATGGAAGTTTGATTCAATTAATGGAAAAATTATTGCAGTGAAATTCCATTTGTTATATGTACAAGTTCATCAAAAAAGAATTTCTATATAACACTGACCATTAGAAAAGATGTTATTGATAATGGGGTGCTTCTGAAAAGCCTAGTATTCCGCTAGATTGCTCTTCGATTTGGACAAACACATTCCCCGTGCTGTTTAAAAAGCATATTTTTATTTGTTAAATATCTACACTGTTGTGTGAAACTGTGAATCATAGTAATGTCATATACCGTAATATAAATAATACAAATAGAACAGCGTGGTAGTGAAATGGCAGGGGACAGAGTGACAAGGAGGCGATTTGTTTGTGTTATTTAATTTCTGCTACATTTAGTGCAAGTTTGCTTCTTAATACATAGTTTGTTCAGACTGTAAATTACACCTAGTGGGTATTTTGACTCAGTCTAAGTGGTCAGAAATTTAATGTTAAGTAATACTGGGATTCAACATTTTGCTCACTCCCTTCATGCATGTGCACCACAAGGCAGTCCCATGTTGCTCCTGATACCCTCCAAAGCAATTACAGTGCCTTACTTCATCTAACCTAACCAGACCACAAGTAGTATAAATTGTATTATTTTAAGCTTTAGTCCTTGTGCATTTGTTTTGAAAACATATCTCTTGTGAAAAAAATTGAACACGGGACTGTCCTGCAGTGCGCATGCGTGAAGGGAGTGAGCAAAATGCTGAGTCCCAGTATTTACTCAACATTAAATTTCTGCCCACATAGAGACTAAATGAGTCAAAATACCCACTATGCATAATTTACAGTCTGAACAAACTATGTATTAAGAACCAAACTTGCACTAAATGTAGCAAATTAAATAATATAGGACCACTGAAAGGGTAAGTTGCCATCACATGCCATCAATGATATTTTATTTTCCGTTTATATAAACAATTCACTCTACGTTATATATACGTGTTGTATTTGTATTATTTATATTATAGTATATGACATTACTATGATTCACAGTTTCACACAACAGTGTAGATATTTAACGAAGAAAAATATGTATTTTAAACAGTGCGGAGAGTGTGTTTGTCCAAATCGAAGAGCCATCTAGCGGAATACTAGCTTTGAAAGCACCCCATTCAAAGATCAGTAATTATCTTAACATACTTGGAATTTTTTTAGAGTTGAATTACACTGAATTTTCTGTTTAGTACAATATTGAAAATTTTCTGAAGCCTGTGCTGAGAAGGTGCTGTATAGCTTTCATCATACCTCATAGATCTTGGATTCACTTCAGTTTTTACCTCAGAATCTAAAATACCACAATGTTAATGATTGATCAGTCTCAGCCTACAGCAGCGGTGCAGTCAGTAAGGTTTCATACGTAATTTTTGCAGTGTCCAGTATCCTTTCCTCCTCCGAAATTATATAAGAGAAATAAAAAATATATATATAAAGGAAAATGAGAAATGAACTATGCTTAGTCCTTAATAGTAACCTTGGAATTCTGGTGTACTTGACTTTGAATCCTATGATTGAGTTCACATTACATCAAATCCTTTCAGGGAAAGGAGTTAGTCTGTTGACTGAGCTGTTCTCAGTTACAGTCAGTGCTTCCATATATCGTTAGCTGCTGATCCTGGATCCCCTTGTGCGATGCCAACACTTTGCCCTCACACTTTCCCTTCCCCCCACCCTTACATCATGAAAAGGTGGTGGACTGTGTATGCACTATAAGGCATATATGAAAACAAGGCAATTTTTCAGTACTGAAGTAATCACCTATTGACTCCTAGGTCAATCTTATACCATACTGGGTATAATTATGTCACGTGTTTAGTTAGAGTTAAAACAAGTATCACATACCTCCTGGTAGAGCAGACTTTTTTTTTTTTTTTTTTTTTTGTCCGACTCGGGGCACAGCCTGCTATCAAGGCCCAGCCGTCCTCCTAACCTCTACATGTCACCACTTCGGCGCTAACACCCACCGTCCATATTGAATACATGCTAGGGCTGTCTCATACAGGACTGGTGTATTGGTATTAGCGGGGTTATTTTTACAACATGTCGGCGGGTCTTCTGGTAGATCAGTAAAGCCTGATTTAATGAAATTCAAATCCTTAAACTGTTCCCTGCCTCAGTGAGGATTCGAACCTGGGTCCTTCGGGACTGCAAGCCAACTCTCTACCGATCGAGCTACCTGTTAAGCAAGAAATACCTTGGTATGGGAACTGTTTTGAAAGGCAGTGTTGTACAGTATACAGTAAAGGTAAATCTGTAAAAACCAGTCCCATTTTAACTCATTTATGGTATGCTTTGTTTATTTAACCTTCCTCTGAGAAGGGTTTCCATTCATTCATTCATTCATTGTCCAATCCTACGTTGCCCCATGAGGAGCGTAGGAACCCGGGGCTAGGTAAGTTGGTCTTGACATTTGAGATGAGAGTGACCAGTCTCTCTCATCCCTGAGTGGCATTGAGTGAGCAATAAGTCCCAACCATCCCTTGGATATAAACCTTCACCGGCTCAGTTTGATTGGAGCGCCGTAATTACCCACTAAACCGCCAGGCGCCAAAATTTGGTTATATGGTTACCACCCAGTGTAGGAAGTGGTTTCCTGGTGTACAGGAAACCATTTGGCTTGTCACTCAGTGTAGAGTCACCCACAGGTAGAAGAAAGAGGAAAGAATCCTTAGTAAAAAAAAAAAAAATAGTATAATGAGAGCTTGATAAATTTCTAGGTACCAAAATGGTAAAGTTGCTGAATGGGTTAATTGAAATAAGTTGTGAACCCACCACACTGAGGAGTCTGATTTAACTAAAGTTGCCTAGTTTTACTTTGCATGAATGCAATTCCAAAGTATCCCTTACTCTGTGGCATTAAGGCAGTGCTCATAAAAGAGAGAAAATTTAGATATCCTCCTTTGGTAGCAGGAGGATTATGCACTATACAGTACAGAGATAGCCCGATTATCCGGGCTATATGGTGTGAAGGGGTGACTGATTAATCCGAAATCACGATTAATCCAGTCAAAATAAAACACAAGTACAGTACTCTACTGTTAAATTGATTTATTAATGGATTATCTTACTATTTGTATCAGTACTCTGCTTTTCACACATACACACAAGAATGAACAAAAGAATAAGCAATAAAAAACCTATTTCTTCACTCCGAATCCGGGTCGTCCACCTCGGGTGAACGCGAACGGAGCAATGCCTCATCAACAGGGGAACAAGTAGATGGTGAATCGGCAGCAGTGGACCCGTGTGTATTTGAGACACCTGAAGGTCCAGGTTCAGGAGAAGGATCTGCTACAGTACCGGGAG
>JAGKTI010011505.1:0-26280 GCA_018397915.1 Birgus latro | reverse complement strand
CCAGCCCCACCTCTGGCACATAACATTGTGATATAATTATTTACAGCCTAGCTTATATCTTCCAATATATACGTGTGTGTGTGTGTGTAAGAGGGATTTTTCAGCTTGGGAAAGGATGTAGAGCCATAGTATTGTCATAAGTCTGCCTTTGAGCTATGGTAAATAAGCTCTAAAGGGCAGAACTCTCAGCCTAAAATAAATGAACTATATAGCCTAATGATCATATTGATCAGTTTAAAAACTTGCAGAAATATTTATGGTAAGTTTTTGATAAAGCCTTGTCTGTTTTACACATAAGCAGTGGGAAAAATGACTGCCTGCCATGGTGGACCATCAGGTCATTTCAGCCCCAAGATCAGCCCATCATCAGTCATTTTGTCCCCAAATTAAACTATCTATCTATCTATTGCCAGACGCCTCAATCCCGAACGGGGTGGCCACAAGCAAATCGCCTCCATGTCACTCTGTCCCCTGCCATTTCACTACCACGCTCCCAACTCGCACCCCCCTCTCTCATATACCTCTCCACTCCATCCCTTCATCTCATCCTCGGCCTCCCCCTCCCTCTCACCCCCTCCACCTCACTCACATACACTCTCCTCGTCAATCTTTCACTCTCCATCCTCTCCACATGCCCAAACCACCTTAACGTGTTTCTCCTAACGCTTCCCATCACGTCCTCAAGCACACCACAACGCTCCTTCACTTCCTCATTTGTTAGTCTGTCTCTCCATGTGACTCCACATGCTCCTCTCAAATAACTCATTTCCACTGCTCTCACTCTTGACTTCTGTCCCTCCAACAGGGTCCAAGCTTCACTTCCATATGTCAGAGTTGGTATCACAATACTGTCATGTAACAACTTTTTCACTTCCATGCTCACCTCCCTGTTTCTTATCACTGCTTTCAACGAACCAGCAACCTTCCTTCCCTGCTGTACCCTTTCGAGCACTTCACCCTCCAGACTACCATCCTTACTCATCACACTGCCCAAGTACTTAAATTCACTCACATTCTCCATTTCCTTCCCATCCAATCTCACTGTACACTCACTGGCTTCACTTCTCTCGAAGACCATCACTTTACTCTTCCCCACATTCACCTTTATATTCCGTTTCTTACACACTCTCCCAAACTCATCTACCAAGCCTTGCAGCTCCCCTTCGTCTTCACTCAACAACACAGTATCATCTGCAAACAACAGTACAGGTAGTTTCCAAACACTACCCTCTCTCACTAGGGCCGCTCCAACATCCACTGCCCGACCTTGTATCTCTTTTATAACCCCATCCATATACAGATTGAACAACCATGGAGACATGACACATCCTTGTTTCAATCCAACCTTCAATTAAACTAACCTAGCTTAATTTAACCTAACCTAGCCTAGCCTAAATTAAGTAACTTACTGTGACTTAATGCCCTCTACCTATAGCCACAACAACTTGACCTCTGCTGGTGAAAATAATTCAACCTAACTTCTCTCAGTATAATATAAGTCATTTCTGCAGCATTTTGATATCATAAATACTGTATATTACATAATTGTTAAATGTGCAGTAATGGCAGGAGTGCAGATTTTCATCTAGCAATGATAATGAAAACCTCAATAACCAAGTGCATGATACCCAAGGGATCACTGTAGTGTACATGTCTAGACTAATTCTCTGCAATGTTCCACAGCGTGTTTTGGTCCTGGTACACTGTGATGTTGACGCCATCTGTGCCAGCAAGATTCTTCAGTCACTGTTCAGAGCAGACCACATACTGTACACTATTATACCCATACAGGTTAGTTAGTGCTGAGAAAGAGACCAACCAGGTTTACTGCATCAGTGTGTTAATGATAATGATGATGATGTACTGTAGTGTCTTATGCATATGAGTTTTCCTACTTTTGGATCCTACCTTTCCCCCTTTTGGTGTTGGTAGTTAGAGAGGATGATTATGTTATATCCCAATGTCCTATGCATTTATGTTTCCCATTTCTTACCTGTGGATCCTACCATTCCCCTTCTTAATGTGGGAAGTTGGGTAAGGTTGACAATGATTCCCTACCCAATTTGACTCCAGGCAGACTCGCAGCAACCTTGTTTCAGCATAGGGCGGCACCAAGATGAAGTATTATATGTGCTACCCATCAACTCTGGGGTGGGAAGATGGATAGGATAGTAATGATGATGATGATGTACTGTAGTGTCTTCTGCATATGTTTTCCTTTTATAACTTTGGATCCTACCATTTCCCTTAATATGGGAAATTGGGTAAGGATGATGATGATGATAATACTTCATCCCGTTTGACTCCCAACAGACTCGCTCTGACCTTGTGTCAGCATATGAGCAGCACCGCGATCAAATGTGTCATGTGCTTCTCATCAATTGTGGTGGATGCCTTGACCTGGTGGATGTCCTCAGCCCTCCTGAGGAAGCCATCATATACGTAGCAGACAGCCACAGGCCCCTTGATATCTGCAATATTTACAGCGGAGACCAGGTACAGTGCTCTTCATCTAACCTCTCAAGGATCCCTTACCCCTTTCAGCTCAGTTGATGACCAAGTTTAGTTGAACTGGAGGGTTAATTTACCTAGTAGCAAATGAGCATTCATTTTTGCCTCATAACCAAGGCTTATTATATTCCATGTAACCACAACTTAGTATTCAAGTATGTGAGTGGCCCAGTTATTTCATGTGGAAACAAACTGACAATGGACACCATTGACTCTTTAATGTCAGCAATACAGTATTTGCATTGAGGACCAGGTAAGGGTGGTAAATGGGTGAGGGTCTAAGGGTCCAAATCAGGCTAAAACTTCTGAACCTTTACACTAAAGACAGTGACATTGGTGCTGGAGAGGGATGCCTTCACAGAATGGCAACAGTATAACTGGAGAGCTCTGATGCCCATTTACACAAACATTCCTCATCTCCCTTTTTCCCCAGAGGAGGATGGTGGACTGAAGGAGAAAGGCAACTTCAACCTGCAATTTGCCAGGTTCATGTTCAGATGAATCTGGGGCTGCAGGAGCAACAATAATTTCAGTACACTTTTTTTTTTTTTTTCATTACACCATAGATGTGATCCTAAGAACTATAATGTTATGTGAGAAATAGCTCTGATAGAAGGTTATTTTCCAGCAAGAAAGAGTGTTTTGAAAAATATTTGAAAAACTATTGTTAGGGTATCAGATATTATATATAACTTTGTATTTGGGTGTGTATGAACATGCGCTATTAAATGTTAATGTCTGTTTGCAGTTTAACTTAGCCGTGGTTCTGACAGACTCCTTCCCTCACCTTGGGCTCGATCTCCTCACCTACAGATAATGTTTTGATCAGACTGATATATTATATTGGAAGCAGTCCAGATAAAGAAAGCAAAACTACAGCAGAAAAAAACGGAAAAATGTCACAGCTTCATCATAAGGATAAGTCAGTATTTGCAATTACAACAGTGCAGTGAGGGAGGATAGAAAATAAAAATATGTTGTATGTAAAGAACACCCTAGCTGTGAATGATATTGGTGGTGGTCTAGTGCCAGAGTGATAGTAAAGATGGCAGCTGGATTACTTTTGATTGCCATCCAGACATAGTAGCAATGATAATAAAGATGGTTGCAGGATTATATTTGACCATTGTCCAAGCATCAGCTGGGTTATTGTCTTTTCCCTCCCACATCCACTCTCCTGAGATGGCTGTGATTAAGAGTGACTCAGGTGGGTTCATACAGCATCTAGTTGGTGACTGACAGGATCCTCACATAGGATGAGGCTGTAATATGGTATGCAGAAGAGAGTCTCATAGTGGCCTATGTCTGCTGACCTTAAGGCACTAATCAGTTACAAGAAGGATTCCATGCATGGGGAATTTTTCGTTGGAGGACATGACAGAGCCAGGCAGTTTGAATGGACAGGGCTTAGTGAGAATCTTGTGCTAGGAGGTTTGGTGTGACAGAACCAGGAAGTTTGAATATAGAGGGTTCGGTGGGGATCTTGTGTCAGAAGGTAGGGATATCCAATTACCCAGCAGAGGGGATTATGTATCATTGAAGATGGAGAACTAACTTATGCCAGATTCAATGGCAGCAAAATGTTTGTGTGTCAAGAGCTGTCTCACACACTTTCTTGCCAGCAACAGGAGCTACCTAATATGGGTCAACCCACCTGCTGCAATACTTTTCTTTTCTCTCTCTCTCTCTCTCTCTCCATGAAGCTATTAAGCCATACAAAATAGAGATCTGAGTTTGGCAGCTGCAAGACGCTTGCATGAAGGAGTTTAAGTGACTGCCTTAGCAGAAGGGTGTGAAACTTTGGTGTGATATGAAAATAGCAACTCAAGAATAAGAGCAGTGACAGTAGTGTTGTGTGAAGTGGAGAGTGTATATGGTAAGGAATTAGGTGACTTATGAAAGATGTGGAATAAGGAAGTCCGTGGACACCAGAGTTGAAGATAGTGTGCCTTGGGAGGTATGGTGATGTGGAGAAAATGGGTGTGGTTAAGACGGTGAAAAGGAGTAAGTTTGAAGGTAGGAGGAGGCGTTGTAGTCCATAAAGTGGGGTAGATGTGGTAGACTACTGTGAATGTGAAGAAGTGAGTTACTTTTATTGTACAGTAATTTACTTTGGCCTGAATAGCAAAAAGCTAACAGATAAAAAAAATACTTAAGACTTACATACTGTATTTGTTTTTTTGTCCTCCGGGCTAACAGCAAAATAAAAAAGGGATACTTTAAAGGAGGCATAGATACAGTATACTATCATTGTTATAAGCTGACAGAGATCCCTAACCCTTTTCAGCATGGTTGATGGCTAATTGTAGTCAGATTGGAGGGTCACTTTCTCTAATAACCAAGGAGACTCAGTTACCTCATAACTATAGCTTGAAGGGAATTTCTTGCAGTTTGCAACCACGGCCTAGTATTCGAAGTTAAAGAGTGGCCAAACTTCTGTCAGGTAAAAAGAAACTGTCTACTGTAACTTAGGATACTTATTCCTGCCGCGTAACAAGGGTTCATCGATGTCAATCTCAGCATAGTGTTTGAGGCGTAGGAGTGGCCCAGTTCCATCAGGTGAAAACAAACTGACTATAGTTACAATTTTTGTCCACTAGGTGCGAGTCCTGAGTCAGCTGGGGGAGGATGAGGAGGTGCCAGCATTTGAGGATGTCTTCAGGGAGGAGGAGGTGAGAGAGAGAGAGAGAGAGAGAGAGAGAGAGAGAGAGAGAGAGAGAGAGAGAGAGAGAGAGAGAGAGAGAGAGAGACTTAAACGACCATGTTCCCTTCAATTGAAATTTCAGTTTTCTAATATGTTCACACTATGCAGCAATGTGTCTTACATTTTGGTGGAACTCATCAAGCTTCCCTTTCTCATGCCTGTTCGTAAGATAAGAGTCTGGCGTCTGAAACTAAGCATTCTGTCTTTTATTGAGACATTTACTTTTGCCTCAGTGGTGTCTCACCCCTTTTGTAGCCAATTTCTTTATACCTAAGACCCAAACATATTACAGCTCTGTGTGATGTTTATATAAGTTGGTAGCCTGTTTCATTCTTGTGCTTCTATTATGGCCAATTACTTAACTTGTTATGGTGGTAGGTGTTGGTGACCATTATCACTTGATGGGTGGCCAATTACTTAACTTACAATGGTGGTAGGTGCTGGTGACCATTATCACTTGATGGGGTGCTGCCTACTTCTTCTTACTCCATTATCATTCTATCTCTGTTTCTGCCTTTCTCTCCTCCTACTTCTCGCTTACCTTCCTGTCATTTTCTATTACTCATCATTCCAGTTCAGGTTTCCCTGCACTGACAGACAACCAGATGGTTTTCTGTAACCCAGGAACCATTAACAACACTGGGTGATAACTGTGATAATCAGATAATGGGTTGCCCCATAGCTGTGCCACTGCTTAAACCAGACAATGGTCAGGTGATTTGTTTTGCAGAGCTCGGGTGAAGATGAAGGCAGTGATGATGAGGAGGGGAGCAAGAGACGTCGTTTTGATGAGGAGGCACTGGAGCGACGACGGGCCAGGCGTCAGTGGCACCAGCAGCGCCACAAGATTGTCTTTGACTACACACAGTTCTCGTACTTTGGCAGCTCGGTGGGTGGGTGGTTATAAGGCAGTAAGAGGTTGGTCACCATCATCATCATAATCATCATCCTTATCCACCTCCTCCTGTTCATCATCATCATCATCATTATCCACCTCCTTCTGTTCATCTTCCTTATCTGCCTCCTTCTGTTCATCATCCTTATCCACCTCCTGTTCATCATCATTATCATTTCTTACCTGCAGGTGGGATCAGGTAGGGTTCATAAAATAAGGAAAAGGAAAGAATGGTAGTTGGAGAACTAATCATCACCAAGTTGAGAGAAGTGGATCACATTCCCATTCACTTACCTTTCAAACCTCAGGAATCCTGGCTCGACCTAACGGGTATACCTGTCCACATGTAGCTTCTTAATTACGTATCAACTAAGTCCTTCATTTGTTTGAAAAAAAAAAAGTTATTTTCTTTTTATCGCATTAATTTCAGTATATCTTTAACACCTTCCAGTCTGTCGTTAATGCCGTGTTTGCAGGCTGAAATTGTCTTTTTTCTCATGCAGTCCACCATCCAGGTTTTGGGGGATGGGGAGAGAGTTGAAGATCGTATGTACAGTTGAGTACCAGATGGTTATATCATTGTCATAGTGAGAAGGCTTGTCCCTCCAGCACTCTCAGTGAAGTGTTCTATCAATCTATCTATCTGTCTACAGCCAGACACCACAATCCTGTAAGGAATGAAGTGTAAAAAGTGTTAAATACTTCATATATAAATGGGAGAGAAGGGGGGGGAAGGAGTAGGAGTGATGTAGAAAGAGAAGGACGAGAGGAGTGTTCATAAAGAGAATGGGAAACCAACCACACTCATCAGCTGACTGAGGTAAACACGCAATCTTTGATTCAATCTTGGACCAAATCGGCAATTTTAATTGAAAAATATTTAAATCTTTATCACCATATAGGTTTGTACACCTAATTATTTGGAATTCAGTCAAAAATTTGTGCTTAATTTAATAATTAATAGAAAATCAGGATTCAGTGTGAAAAGTTCTTAAAGTTAGCAGAATTGTTTTGCTTCTAGGCTAACAACTTGCCCTGATGGACTTTTATTTTGTAATAAATATCAGTTTACAATGCAGATACACTTTTTTGTACTCAAATGTTTTTGCAAAATAGAAGTCTGCCAAGGTGTGCTGATGATCTAATAGGGGAAGTACAGTAAAACCTCGATATAACGGACTTCAGTAGACCGGAATTCGCTTTTATCGGACTCGAGGAGCTACCGGACTAAACTCCTACACAGTAAGACCTCACTATAACGGACTAATTGGGGCTCAGGCCAGTCCGAAATATGCGATTGTCCGATAAAAGCGACATCCGGACTTACCCTTTCTAATCCGGACTTTTTCCGATATATCAGACTAGTCCGGATTGCATCGGTAGTTTTCACCACCATTGCAGTATTGTACTGTGTTTTACCTTCACAACATTAATCAAATGGTATAATAATACTGTATTGTGCACTGAAAAACATGTCTTTTACTTGTCTTATTGTGGTGAACATAGCTGAAGTTGTCAGGCAGTCCGGACTGATTCTGGCTGTATCGGACTTTTTCCGATATATAGGAGTTTAGTCCGGTAGCTCCTCGAGTCCGATAAAAGCGAATTCCGGTCTACTGAAGTCCGTTATATCGAAGTTTTACTGTATATCGAAAAAAGTCTGATAAAGCCAGAAAGCAGTCCGGACTGCCTGACCACTTCAGCTATGTTCACCACAATAAGACAAGTAAAAGACATGTTTTTCAGTGCACAGTACAGTATTATTACACCATTTGATTAATGTAGTGAAGGTATAACACAGTACAATACTGCAATGGTGGTGAAAACCACTGATGCAATCCGGACTAATGTCTGATATATCGGAAAAAGTCCGTGTTAGTGTGTGTGCGCACGCACACATCTGCTAAGTCACAAGTGATGATGTCATCGGGAGGTTCCTGTGGTATGCAACCGGGAGCCTTGGCAGTTGACGTGGTAAAGGCGGCTGGGTGAGTGTGGTTTGTCTAGTTCCAACATTGGTAGCAGAGCGTGGTTCGACAATGGCGTCGTGTTCGACCAAGTGGCCTCCAAAACTGGAAAATGATTCTTCATGTGAGAGCTGGAAAAAAGACATTGGCATTTGGTGCGAACTAACGGACCTAGCAGCAGAAAAACAAGGTTTAGCTATTCACCTGTCATTGTCTGGGAGAGCGAGGGTGGCGTCCTCGCAGATTGAAACAGATGTTTTAAAGCAGAAGGATGGTGTTCAGACCCTGCTGAAGAAATTAGACGTTTTTTTCTCGTGGACAAAGGACGTCGACAGTTTGCAGCGTTTTATGAGCTATATAACTTCAGAAGAGCCAGTGATATGAACATTCGGGAGTTCGTGACAGAATTTGAGCATGTTTACTTCAAATTTACCAAGCAGGACATGGAACTGCCAAATTCTGTGATGGCTTTTATGCTCTTAGCTGCATGCAAACTTTCAGACAGTGGACGACAACTAGTGATGTCCGCGATAACTGAGGTGACATACGAAAATATGAAATCTGCCCTGAATCGTATTTTTGCTGGTGAAATTGGCAGGCAGAACTAGACATCGGTGTCCGCCCGGGAGGTGAAAGACGAACCAGTATTTTGGAGTGACGAAGTTGAGGGTGACGAAACGCTTTATGCTAGAGGTACTCGATGAGGACGGAGAATGTTGCGGGGTGGTGCAATACGTGATCGACGTGGGGGTAGTGGCCGATGTTCAACCATATCTGCTAGAATTCCCCAACGCTCATCCACCGGCAAGAGGCAGAACCCACTTGGGCCTGACGGAAAGGTATCGAAGTGTTTCATATGTGATTCTAGCTTTCATTGGGCACGTGACTGTCCGGATGCATACAAAAACGACGGCAGTCGAGAAGAGAATTCTGAAACAGTGCATCTGACCTTGTTTATGGGCTGTGCGGATGATGCCGCTAGTAGAGGTAAGTCACAGACTCTAGTAGAAGAATCTAAGGGATGTGCTCTTCTAGACACAGGGTGTTCTACAACTGTATGTGGAGTTGAATGGATCAATTGCTATCTAAGTGAGCTCACTGATTACGAACATGAAGCTGTAAGAGAAGAAGCGTCATCCTCAACGTTTACTTTTGCTTTTGGTGTCACAGTTTCTTCCCTCAAACGTGTTACTCTGCCCTGCTACATTGGAAACATGCCTGCTACCATCGTGACTGATGTTGTGGACTGCAATATTCCCTTGCTGTTGAGTAGACGTTCCATGAAAAAAGCAAAAATGTTGATTAACCTTGGAACTGACCAGGTCAAAATTTGTGGAACTATCATTGATTTAAAGTCCTCATCTTCAGGCCATTACTTACTTCCAATTTCCTTATGACTAGATCATGAATTTTGTGAAACAATCATGTTGGCAACTCGTGGGGGTGATGTAGAAAAAACCGCTTTGAAGCTTCACAGGCAATTTGGACACCCAACATCGGCAAAACTAATTAAACTGATCACAGATGCGGGAATTAAAAGTTCAAAACTGGAACAGGCTGTCAAGGCTGTATCTGACGCTTGTACAGTCTGTTGCAGATTTAAGAAAGCCAAGCCCCGACCCGTAGTCAGTTTGCCCATGCCATCTAAGTTTAACGAAGCCATAGCCATGGATTTAAAAGCTTGGGGAAGGCATTATTTCTTAGTCCTTGTTGATTTGGTGACCAGGTATTGTAATGTGATAGTAATCGCAGATAAGTGTACGCCCACCATTATCAAAGGAATATTTCGGAGCTGGATTGTTGTGTTTGGCACACCTAGAAAAATTCTTACAGACAATGGCTGTGAATTCAATAATGCGGAAATGCAAGCATTGGGAGAGGCCTTCAATATCAAGATCATGACAACATCTGCAGAGAGTCCTTGGAGCAACGGAGTCTGTGAGCGTCAAAATGCAGTCATTTGTGACATTGTTAGGAAGATAATGGCTGATAGCCAGTGTGAATTGGATGTGGCCTTGGCATGGGCAGTATCGGCAAGAAATGCTCTCACCAACTACTCAGGCATTTCTCCTAACCAACTTGTTTTTGGTCAAAACCCTGGTCTGCCTAATGTGTATGCAAATGATCCTCCAGCCTTGGAACCTTCACCATCGAAAATTGTGAGAGACAACTTGAACGCTCTTCATTTAGCTAGACAAGAGTTTATAAAGACCGAATCAGATGAATGCTTGGCTAGGGCTCCGCGGCACAACGTACGTTCGAGTGACCTAAACGACATCCGGAATGGAGATGAAGTCTTCTACAAAAGAAATGACAGTCATGAGTGGCACGGTCCTGGAATTGTAATAGGCAGAGATGGGAAACAAATTCTGGTGAGACACGGCGGTGTATACGTGCGAGTGCATGTATGTCGTCTAGCGCGAGCGCCAGAGCAAGATACTGCAGTTGAAAGTGATGTCAGCAGTGATGGGGAAAAAAATGTTGTCCAGAAGAAGCCTAATGACGATCCTACGCAAGTGTTGAATGACTATCCACCAGATGACGAGTCGGAAGATGGTGTGGTCCCAATCGATGAGCCTCCCACAGTTTCTGTTCCGATTAATCAGCTTCCCAAAGTTTCTTTTGGTCAACATATAAAGGGAATACATTCAGAAAGTGGAGAGACTCGCCTACTTGTTCAAAGGAAGCAGTGCGTTTGGCACTTTCTTTGGCCTCCACCAATCAGTGGGATTGCCACACTATGGAAGTGAAAGCTGCCTACCTGCAAGGTAACGACATTGAGAGAGTTGTTCATTTACGTCATCTGCCTGAATATGCAAATGGTAAGTTATGGAGACTAAAGAAAACTGTTTACGGCCTTTGTGATGCTGCTAGGCATTGGTATCTGCGCGTAAAAGATCAGTTGTTGAGTCTCGGAGCTAAAGTATCATCACTGGATTCAGCGCTGTTCTCTTGGAGCAATGGTGGCAAAGTTGAAGGCATTGTATGCATCTACGTCAACGACTTCCTTTGGGCTGGTACACATGAGTTCGAACAGCAAGTGATAAATCAGTTGAGTCAAATATTCCTCATTGGCAGTTCAGAGTCAAAAGCCTTCAAATACGTTGGTCTCAATGTCATCTCCAACATCGATGGCAGCATAACGCTCGACTAATTCCAGTATGCTTCATCCTTGAAACCAGTCACGCTGAGTAAACATCGTGCAGCAGTAAAATCAGGGGAGCTGTCCGAGTCTAAGAAAATGGAGTACCGAGCATTAATTGGGCAACTTAATTGGATTGCCACATACACTCGGCCAGATATTGCCTTTGATGTGTGTGAGTTGAGCGTGAATAACAACCGAGCTACCGTAGCGGATTTGCTTAGACTCAATAAGGTGATCTCAAGGGTGAAGACTGACAACATGAAGCTATACATTCCAAGAATGGGGCCGATCGAGGACTGTCATATAGAGTGCTTTTCGGATGCCTCATTTGCCAACCTTGTAGGAAATGGATCTCAGGGAAGTTTTGTGATCTTCCTACGAGATGCTAGTGAGGCAAGATGTCCTATATTTTGGCAGACAAGGAAGATCAGGAGGGTCGTCAAATCTACCTTATCTGCTGAGACGTTGGCGCTGCTTGAATGTGCTGAAACTGCTGTATATCTCTCCAACATATTGCGTGAGGTTTCTGGATGTGGAAAGATCAAAATAAAGTGTTTCGTCGACAACAAGAGTCTGGTGGACGCTCTTTACTCCTGTAAGAGCGTAGAAGACAGGAGATTGCGCATTGATATTGCTGTGTTGCGGGTCATGTTGGAGCGGGGGGAGATTGATGAGGTATCTTGGGTGGATACATCACAACAACCGGCTGATTGTCTCACCAAGAAAGGTGCCTCGACCGAGCGGCTGCGTGCAGCAGTCAGCCGAGACTAGAAAGTTTATAATACCTTAAGAGACATCACATATCTGTATGTGGCCACAGACTGGGTCTTGATAGTAATTAAACAAAAGTGTATGTATTAGATACATAGTGTGTATCAGACACAAATAGACCATCCAGCTTCGTCCTTGGAATCTTCTGTCAAATTAAGAAGAGAGGACGAGAGTGTTAGTGTGTGTGCGCACGCACACATCTGCTAAGTCACAAGTGATGACGTCATCGGGAGGTTCCTGTGGTATGCAACCGGGAGCCTTGGCAGTTGACGTGGTAAAGGCGGCCGGGTGAGTGTGGTTTGTCTAGTTCCAACAGTCCGGATTAGCAGGGGTAAGTCCGAATGTCGCTTTTATCAGATTTTCGCATTTTTCGGACTGGCTTTGGCCCCAATTAGTCCGTTATAGTGAGGTCTTACTGTATCTGCTAACATTAGCCAACCACTGATCAGCTGACCGAGATATAAACACTGATGATCTCAAAAGGGGAAACATCTGCTAACAATGGCGTATTTTAGCTCTGAAACCTAATTTTTACATTAAGTTATATTAAGTAAAAAAACTTTTAGCGGATTTCAGATAATTAGGTTTGTATGAGCCACTGTGGCGAAAAAAATTAAAATATTTTCCAATGAAAAGTGCTGATTCGGTATTCAGTCACACCGAGTCGGGTGAGCTAAGTTGTTTAGGAGTGGATCCCACTGAATTGGTCCATAAGAAAATATATTTTTTCAATTGCTTATGAATTTTATTGTGTCCAAGCCTTCCGTAAATTTTACTGTGTTATGCAATAAACTATTTATTGTGGCATTTGAGAAAGGTAAGAGGCAGATGGGATACTGCCACAAGGTAGGAACTGGTGGCATGAAACAGGTTGGTGGCCAAAATGTGTTTCACATGTGAAAATATCTTCTTGTGTGTGTTTAAAATGGCCTTTATCGAGTCAAAACCTTGCCAAAATTATACTGTGTTGTGCAGCAGACTGCTTATAGTTTTTTATGAGAGAATAATGACTGGAATTTTGTGAGAATCCTGGACTTGTACGGGCATTTGTCTGGAATTTGATAATATTGTCCGGCCTCAGCCCGTGTCCGGGAAATCCGAAATCTGGGAAATAGGGGTCTGCCAAATTGAGGGTCGAGTGTATATATATATATATATATATATATATATATATATATATATATATATTCCAAAGCTGAGTAAAATTGCCTGTCATTCTATAAGCATAGGAGATATCCAACTTTTCTCATATTTTGTCCACATCTCCAGTCATGCACAGCTTCTTTCAGTCTGTGCACATGATCCATGTAGGTGTGAGTCCTCCTACCTCTGGCAGCCATTCATTGCTCACGCTTGATATTGCAGGATCTGTTCGTCATTCACTCGCTGTCCAGGTGGTGACCTGACTGAGCAGGTGTGGGGGTGTTGCACTCTTGGACAAGTCTTGAGGCAGCAGTGAACATTACCTTCTCCTTTTTTTACTTTCTCACTTCCATGTTTGTGTTCTCTTTCATTCTCTCTTACTCCTCTTTTCTTTGCATGTTCTTATTCTTTCTCACATGTTTTCTTTTCATTCTTTATTTCATTTTTTTTTCCCCATTTCTTCCTTTCTCACTCCTTCTTTTCTTTGCATGTTCTTTTTCTTTCTCACATGTTTTTTTCTCATTTTTCCTTTCATTAATTTTTTTCTCCATTTCTTACTTTCATAGTGTCTTTTCTTCTCTTGCTCTTTTTCTTGCTTTCTCTTTCTTCCTTTTCTTCTAATTTTTATAACTTCAGTACATGTGTATTTAATGAATGAGTGAGTGTGTGGGCCATTTCCCTAGGCCTGCTGGTGAAAGTTTTCCTATTTGTAACTGTAATTAATATTAACCTGTTTCTCTGTCCTACTTCAACCCATTCTTCGGTTGGAAGAAATATCAGGTTGATGATGATGATGATACAGTAATAGAAAATGAGGTCTCCCACTCTTGTGCTGTCCTTGATTTTTGGCTTCTAATTCCTATCCTTTGGTTGGAGATGAGTCAAGGTGATGAGAATGAGGATGATGATGATGAGGAGGATGTGTGAAGTGCATCTGTACCAAAGTATTTATGTGAAGATGGTTTAGGTATGTGCTTGTGAGGTGGGGCCAAGATTCCAGGGACTAGAATGCTGCACGAATGACTGTGTGGCCCATTTCACTGGACATGCTATCAATAGTTTTCCCTCTTTTGTATTTTTATTGTTCTGGATCATCTCACCTAGCCCTGATTCTAGGTGAGAAGAAAGGTCAGGTTGATGATGATTATGGTGATGATGATGAGCACAATGATAATGAAAAATGCCTGATTATGATGGTGGTGATGAACTGATGATGATGATGAAAACAGTGACAGTTATGGTGATTGTACAAATATAGCTATACTGTAATTCCAGTGATAAAAAGCAAGGTAACAGTAGGAAAAAAATCACTGAATTTGTTAAAAATTATTCAGGCCCTGGACATTGTATCTGTATTTCTACTTCCAGATGATTTGTTTTTGTGAAGGAGAGAGTTTTTACACTGCAGAGATTAAATATAACATTTGTATAACATGTGGAGTTATGCAGATAGACAGGGAGACAAATTAGGAAGCGAAGAAACACCGGTGTCACCGTGGATGTGTTGGAAAGCATGAGGGGAAATACTTTGAGAGGGTTTGGCCATGTGGAGAAGATGGAGGATGAGAGACTGATGAGGCGAATGTAAGTGAGATAGAAAGGGGAAGGGACATGGGGAGACAGGAAGAGACAGGGATGAGGTGGAGAAGTATATAAGAGAGTAGGATGTGAACTTGAAAAGGGCAGACAGATATCAGAGGATAGGGCAACATAGAGGTGATTCATTTGTGGCCACCCATTACAGGATTAATGTTTTGGGCAGTAGATACTATAGATAGACAGATAGATGCTGTCTGTATTACCATATTCCCATTAACCTCTCCAATGTGAAATTCAGGTTCATTCTGTCTGACTACTGATGGCTTTTGTGTAGCAGGGAGAAGCCACACATATAAATAATACTGTGATAATATTGTATTGACTCTGTTGGATACATTTATGTGAAGTTACAGAATGTGGTTAAAGTTTTTGGCGTATCAAATCGAGCCAGGATTCCGGGAGCTTGAATGATGAGTGAATGGAAGCGTGGCCCATTGGAGTGGGCAAACTTATGCTGTCTGGACGTTGCTACTCCTCACCCTTCCTTAGGGTGGGAAAGTATGTCTGGATGATGGTGATGATGATGAATGATAATATTGTAAAAAGAAAAAAAAAGCTGATCCCATATCCTGTGTGTGTGCACATGTGTGTGTGTGTGTACATGTGTGAGAGAGAAGAGTGGGGAAGGGGGAGAGATGCTAACCTTTTCCTGTAATTACAACCTTGATAGTTTGTGTCTAGATGAAAGCTGGACTGAGATGATGTGGGGGTATTGCTGTCCTGGAAATGACACTGGAGAATGAGTCACACATGCTCTCCTAGTCAGTCTCTCATTCTTCATTCTCTCCATATAGCAGTGGACTCACATAGTTATATCTTTGCCACCACATGAAGGCATCCCTCTCCAGCACCATTTGTTATCCTGCTGCCGTCTGATGATGATTTGTTGTGATTAAAAATTGTCTCCAGGAACCATTTTTACCTGATTTTTTTTTTCATTCCTCCTTCTATTACAGCAGTTGTATTCAGTTTTTTGTGATAAAGTGGATATTGGATGTACTGTATATGCTTTTCAGATATTATTATTGTAATTATTATTATTATTATTATTTATTTTCCATGTACAGAATTGTATTTCCAGTAATCAGAGAGTTTTATATTCTTGCAGTAAAAGAAATTTCAAAGGAGTGAACAGTGGTGCAAGAAGTAAGTAAGAGAGAGAGAGAAGTTTACCATGTTTGTACAGAATCTATCAACATACACACTCACTTGAAGTGTGAAGAGAGAAAGAGAGAGATCCTTGAGGAACATGTTAATAAAATTAAGAAGTCCACATCTTTATGTGTGTGTGTGTGTGTGTGTGTTTTATTATCTCTTTCTTCATAATTCTCTCTCTCTCCACTAATAGTTTTCAGTGTTTTCTTTACAGAGTGCAATGCTGTTGTTTGACTTAGCGTGGAAACTATCAAAGGACAGCAACGAACTTCTCTGGTGAGTTTTAGGGAGAGAGAGAGAGATGATTGGTGGAGGAGACTAAGACTGTATTACAGAAAAGGAGAGAAAGAAAAAGATGAGGGTTGGAAATGAAAGAAAGAAGGACACTAGTTTTACAGATATTTGAGAGTACCCTCCTGGGCTGCATTTGTGTGAGTGTGTGTGGGTGAGATGATAAGAAAGTAGGCAGATATAAATGTGGGAGGGTAAGGAAGAAATCTGGGAAACAAAGAAAGAAAAAGGAAATATATGAACATATGAAGAAGAATGCAAAGTGATGGCCAGTGAGTCCAGTTCTGTAAATATAGGTGGTCCCCAAGGCTGAGAGAGAGAGTGGGGGGTGGGTTAGGAATGTGCATGAAGATATAAACGTCCTGCAAGCTCATTTGATAGCTCATTATCCTTTGTTTTATACATAGCCATTTTTCTACCTCTCGTCTTTATCTTTACCTCTCTCTCTCTCTCAGATTGGCAAGGAGGAAGTAGACAGACATACATGCAGACAAAGAGAGTTTGGATCTGTGGGATTATTGAAACATTGTTTAATACTTTAGTACAAGTGTAAGACTTTGGGACAATTACTTTAGCCCACTAGGAACAGTTTTGAGATAAGCACTCGAGGGAAGGTGACCAGTTTTCAAAATAAACTCCCACAGAAAAATAACACCTCTCAGAACTTATTTATTACTTGAGTTGGGGACTTGGTATCATGTTTTATCCATTTTTGCTGACACAAAAAGCATTTCAAGATCAGAGTCCAGCTGGAGTCCATTGCTAACTGGTTTGGCAGGCATATCCTATATGGCCCCCAATGACATCAGTTAATTCTCATTACCTTATTATTTGAGATGGAGACATAGTCTTGGTGTCCATACCCCTTTTTCCAAACATCTAGAACCCATCTCTACAATTTTACCCATAGACAGTAGCATGGGGGTGTATTGTTTTCTTTCCTGTGTGTGTGTGTCCATTCATGAACATTATGCTGTAACTCAAAGCAGTTATGTTCAGCTTGGACCAGACCTGATGGACAGATTAAGGGCCAGGCATGAATATAACCTGAGTGAAATTTGTTAATGTCCAGGAGAGTACAGTCACATCTCTCTCCATCTCTCAGTGTATTGACTTATCTGTCTTTCTGTCATTTCATTTGTTTCTGACTGTGGACCAGAGCATCATTAGAATGATGGAGAGTTAGGTAAATGAGCCTTCTGAATCAAAACCTAGTTTGTTAACAACTGGGACTCTGAAGATTTGTCTATCTATCCATGTGTCTGTGTTTCTCTCTCTTACTGGACACTCTACAGGTGGGGCATCGTTGGAGTGACAGAGGGTCAGGTAAACGAGCGTGCTGAGTCTGAACGAAGTGTGCTAACAACCGGGACACTACAGGGTCATGTATCTCGCCTCAACCACCAGGCACAGGACACACATCCCCTTGACTCAATCCGCATCAACTTTCAGAAAGAGTATCCTTTTAGAGTGCCAATGTTGTTCTCTTTTTTGTTGTTTCTTTTATTATTATTATCATCATTTTTCATTGTTGTTATTATGATGATGATAGCAGTGTGGAAAACAGTCAGCAGCTGGGAAGCATGCAAGAAAGTATCTCTTCCTAGGTGGTGACCCTGACAGAATTATCTTCAACATACATTATTCTCACATACCTCCCACACTCAAACACTCCTCATCCCCCTCTTTCTCTCTTATTAGTAGAGTGCTTCATTCTTCTTCCAGAACAAAGAATGAATGCTACTTCCAGGATTACTGACTCCTCACTTTCATGGACTTTTTTTTTTTTTTTTTTTTAACACCGACTGTATGCAGTCATTGAATACAGTATGTTCGTATTATCTCAGTGTACTGGTACTTCTTTTTATCAATGCATTAATTCCTCATGTCAGATCTTATTGGCCTTCTTCCATTCCAAAATATTCATAAGCTTCTCTGTTGCTTTCATAATGCAGCTTTTTTATGCTTGCAGCTCTTTTGAAAAAAGTTAATTTCTACAGCTAAACCTCAAAAGTTCTCAGTCGCTCACACCTCAGGTTGCAGTTCTGTATGAGTGTCAGTAGTAACACACACTCACACAGCATACTCTTCATGATTTCCTTAGCCAGCATGCCCTCTGTCAGACTAAAGCTTGCCCTGTACCGCCACTGGAGCCTTGTGGAGAGCATGCGTCACTCCATATACACATCCACAACACTGAAGCTCTGGACTCTGCGTGGTGAAAAGAGGTTGCAGGAACTACTAGCAGAAATGGGGTGAGTGGGTCAGTGGAACGTGGTACTGTTAAGCAATACTTTCAAGCTTAATTCCTTCATGGTTGGAACAAGTTTTTTTTTTTTCCCAGCTAAGTCTAAATGATTATATTTAGCTGAGAATGAGCCATAAGAGCCTGAATGCTTATATTCCCCAAATTGTCTATTATGTCTAGCTGAGAATGAGCAATAAGAGCCTGAGTGTTAATATTCCCCAAATCATCTTTTGTATGTATACGAGAATGAGCCAAAAGAGTCTGAGTGCTAATATTCCCAAGATCATCCTACCTCATGGTGCTGGAGAGGGACACCTTCATGTGGTGGCATTGATGTAACTGAGCTGTTCTGTCTGGTTATACAAATGCCCCTCAGCTCTCCCCTGTCCACCAGTAGAAAGATAGTGGACTGCAGGAGAATGGTAGCTTAACCCTGCAGTCCACTGGGTTCATATCCAGATGAGCCTAGGGCCACAGCAACAATGAGATATACTTCACAGGCTTCCATTGGTCCAGTGTCGCCAGCTGTACAGTGGGATGGATGTGAGTCTCCGACAGGCCCTCCATTCTCTGCTTGAGGAAAAAGCAGAGAAATATGGGCTTCCAGACCTCCTCTACCCGTCCTTTGTGGCGGGGCGGGGCTTCCGGGGCGGGATGGGTGCAGGGGACTATGTGTTCGCTGCCGCTGCACTGATGGAATCACCCCGCAAGGATGTGACACCAACGGCAGCTTCTTTGGAGGTGGCCGACTGTTTGAGTGTGTAAGTATTGGTGAGGAGAGAGAGAGAAAGAAAGGGGGAGAGCATACAGCTGTAAGTACTGGTATTATATATTCGTATTTGACTTGTATATTAGAGAAACTGAGAAAGTATTTAGACTTCAGTACGTTCATACTCAGTTAATGTGTGTGAAAGAGAGAAAGGGGGATTCCATCCATCAGTATTTGTTTTCTCTCACCCAGGGGTCGAGAGGATGTATTAGAACGAGGGATCGAGGCAAGCAAACGACAGCTGTCGGCAGTGTATCGGCAAGTGCAGACATTCCTAGACATGAATCAAGTTATATCAGCTGGACCATTTCTTTATGCTACTGTTTTGCAGGTTAGAGAGAGAGAAAAAAACCTTCTTTGATTAGTGGTAGGTGGTGGCGACCATCGTCCACTCACTTGATGTAGTGCTGCCTACTTCTTCCTTACCCTTTATTTTTGTTTTTCTGTGCCTGCCCTCCTCTCTTCCTGTTTTTCCCATCTTTCCTGTCACTTCTTAATGCTTTTCTTTCCTTTACAGGTGGCTTTACATTGAGTGACAAGCCAAATGGTTTCCTGCAAGCCAAGAAACCATTTACAACGCTGGGTGGTAACCATATAACCAAACCATACGTGCTTCCTACGTATCAACAAGTGGGTTGGTGGAGGGTTGGTGCCCCTCCCCGTTAAACAAATAACTCAAAGTCAAATGGCCACCCCTTACGGGATTATGGCGTCTGGCAATAGATAGATAGATAGATAGACAGTTATCAAGTACAGTATATCAAATGATATAAGCAGGATTATTTCTGTTCTACTGTTCTTCAGGTTTATGTGTGGTGAGAGGATGCCAAAGATTTTGCAGCTACCTTTATTGCCACTTATGGAAGAGTAATTAGTCACTTCTGCCTAAGTTTCTGGACTGAGTTGGCTAGTCCCAGACTCGGTGCTCCTCTTGTCTTGCAGCAGCCCGTATATCTCCCTGCCAGGGCATCCCACCCCAGGGCATGGTTCCTCTCTGTGCCACACATCTTTACTTTCCTTGTGGTGGTAGGTAGTGGCAACCATCATCCACTCACATGATGTAATGCTGCCCACTTCTTCCTTATCTTTATCATTTTATAATTTTTGTGTGTGTCTGTCTTCCTCTTGCCCACTTTTCTCTTTCCATCCTGTCTCTTTCTGTTACTCTTCTTTCCACTTCAGGTGGCCCTACACCAAGTGACAAGCCTAATGGTTTCCTTTGACCAAGGAACCCAAGAAACCATTCACAATGCTGGGTGGTAACCCTATAGACAAATAATAGGGTGATGAGGAGCCTATGGTGCCTCTGCTAAGTGGGTGGAGATGGCGCAAGTGCAGTGTCCATCCAGGAACCAAACTTCCATACTTTTCCTTACACCTCACTGTAGCAAGGTGCTGTCAGCTGCATGGGAATAATGGTTCACTACGTAGGACAATCCTGCAAGGGTGTTTTTTTTGCTTGTGGTTGATAGGTTTGCTCAGCCAGACAGACCAGGGTTGATCTACAACAGCAAGAGCTATCCTTGTTTTATTCTTGTAGTCTAACCTACAACCATAGGAGTTGCCTAACATAAGCCAGCTGTCCTGCTGTAATTTTTCTCTTCTCTTAATCTCCAGTTCTTTTGTTGTCCTGTCATTTTGTAGCAGCAATATTTCATCTCCCCCCCTCCCCCCAGGGCACCCCTGATGCCTGGTTCTTCTCCGCACCACATTGCCTCACCTTGCTGGCTCGGTTCACCCTGCGAGCGCATGTGTCCATCTCGCGAGGCCGCAAGTCCGCATCCCTTCCATTAGTCCTTACCACCCCAGACGTGCGCTCAGAACAACCAGACTTCTGCCTTGTGTGCGGAATTCCACCCACCTCGGAGGACTCCAGGCGAAAGTTAGTATGGCACCCAGATTAATTGTACTAAGCTATTGCCTCAACCGAGATTGCTATGTTTTTGGCTCAGTTTGCTTTTCTGTCAGTCTTTCTGCACTGTGAAAACTCTATTGGCTGTAACTGCAACAGATTTCAAGTAAAGGTTGAGGACCATCAGAGGAACAAGTTAATCAATCTGGAGCAAAGAAAAAGGTCAAAGATTGTAGTCAGAAGGGGGAAACAGTGCTGCCTTGTGGAAGGTATTTGTTCTCTATTTGCTATAGATATTATTGCCACTGGACTGATGAATATGAAGAGTTTAAGTAATGTAAGTAGTAGAGTACAAAGTTAAATATGCAGTACAGTGGAAAGTTGAGCAGCACAGGGGAGGAAAGTGGTCAGTGCTGTGAAGGCCTTAACCCCCACACGCCGGGGGTTTTCCAGTGTCGCATGCTCCTCCCTACGGGGGATTTTGTGATTTTGAAAAAAATATCCTTACCTTAAACTCTAATATCAGCCAAACTATAACAGCTAGGGAAAAAATTAAAGATATATAAGACTCATCAACTCTCTTCCTCTTTCAAATGAAAGTATCCTCGCGTGTCCAGGTAGTCCCATCGATGAGTAACGATAACTTAAAGTTCAAAGGGTGGTGGGAAGACGCTTGCAGCTGTGCATGTCAACCGGCGTTGCTCCGTGCCCAAAATTGTGATGGTTATACATGTCAGCTGGCATGTAGGGGTTAATATGAGACAGAAATAATAATGATGATGATGTCGGTAGAGTCTGATTTTTGTGTGTGTGTTTTTTGTATTTTCAGTTTCTTTGGTAAGGCGTTTGAACAGGCAGCTGAAAAGACTGGCTCGAGGGCACAGCTGGAGTTCTTTGATACCAATAGTAAGTTGAGAGAGAGAGAGATAGTATTAATGTTCTTTTATTGTATTCTGGTTAATTCCCTATAATTTTAAGTCTTCTTTATTGTCCTGTCAGTATTTTTATTTTATTATGATTAGGTACTTTTTTTTTTCTGGAGAGGTGCACTTTCATGTGATGGCACTATATAGTTGTGTGGTGGAGCAACCAGGTTATGCAAATGGCCCTCAACTCCCTCCCTGTCCCCCAAAAGGAGGAGGATGGGCTGCAGAAGGGCAAATTTAACCTGCAGTCCACTGGGTTCACATTCAGCTGAACCTAGGACTACAGTTACCACCACCACCACCACCACCACCACCACCACCACCACCACCACCACTAATACTGCTGCTGCTACTACAACTAATACATTGTTCTTTATTTATTTATTTTTTTTTTTTGAGGGGGGGTATTGTTTTCCAGTGCAATTTTACTTCCAGTGCTTTTATTACTAGTATTATTTTCTTTCTTTCATGCTAATACTACATTATGTAAATTCATTTTTGTCCTCACAGTATTAACTCATTGTTCTGTAATAATTGTTCTTCTCTCTGCAGTTATCCGGCTGAGTGTTGAAGATCGGAGCAAGTTCTTTGATGCATTGATCTCCCTCCTGAGCTAGTCGGGGGAAGTGGGGGGGGGGGGGGTTGCAGACTCATTAAAAAGTGAAGAGAGCGAGAGTGAACTGAGTGAGAAAGAATGACAAGAGAAGTGAGAGACAGACTGAAATACAGAGAGAGAAATTTTGGATCACATCCTGTGTGATGATGGTTTTTATATCTTTTCATAACCTGTCAGAAATAATATACAGTAATTTCCTTTAATTTCTGCTTGCTGCCATGAGATGATTTTTTTGGTTCAGGAATAAACACTGAACTTTTTTTTCCCCACCTTAAAATTGTCAGTATTTTCAGAAAAATGTAATAATCTCCAGGGAATAATGACATTTATGTTTAAGTTTTGTGCTAATGATTGGATGTTTAGTTGATGAAGTATTCACTTTTTTCTTTTTTTTTTATGGTCAACATTAATTTATAGAAAAATTTAATAATCTCTGGAGCATGGAATTTATAGTTTTACTTTCTTCTTTTTATAATGACATCAACAATAATTGATAGAAAAATTTAATAATCTCTGGACCATAGAATTTATAGTTTTACTTCTTTTTACCTTGAAATTATATTTAGTTCAGTAATTGGTACAGAAGTTCGTTTGTATATGTATCCTCTTCATACTTTTGCCTTTTAATTCACAATATTTAAATGTCTACTGATAATATCTTAGAGTATTCATATCTTTCTACTGTGAAGCAGTTTTGTGTTGATATGTAAATTTTTATGTCACCCATTATTATTCATTTATTCATTCATTATCCAATCCTGTGTCGCCCCACAGAGGAGCGTAGGAGCCCATTATTATTATTATTATTACATCCATGATAATTTTTCTGAAAAACTGTACTAATCACAGAAGCAGTGTGACTTCATAATGCCACTGTGAGCTTATTTGAGTTGAGGTATTAATGCAGAAAGTCCTAATAATATGTCATTCCTTATTACATCATTTTTTATTACAGACCACATATATATGCAGGAAAATATGTAAGAATTTCTAGATGATAACATTTTTATTTTCTTCTTCCTCCCATTAGGTGATATTAGTTGAGGGATAAAGTTTATTTACTTATTTTTCAAAATTTTTTTTTGCTGGTGGGTTAACATTTGCAGATAATTAGTATTAATCTGTAGAGCATAGGATTTCATGTTCTATTGTCATCATGCTACCTTGAGGCAATTTTACTGTAGTTGGTGTTACGTCGTGATCCAAGGCTCATTTGGACATGAACATGGTGGCCTGTAGGCTGAAGCTGACCTGTTTCAGCCCACCATTATCCTTTTGGCAGGGAGGGATGGCATTTAGGGACATTTGTATGGCCAGACAACTTCTATTAGTGTCACCATAAAAATACTGTACAGTTTATGGTATGGTCCTTTTGCCAAATGACACGTGTAATTTAGGCAGTTGAGCTTCTCCGCCGTGTTGGTGCCTCCCTCCCCAGCACCACAGGTTTATGCCTATTTCGCTCTAATTTGGCCCAAAATTTCCATCTGTCCACCTTGAATTCTGATGTGTAATGGGAGATTAACACCAGAGTATGAAACAGTACTAGTCATTAAGTAGTGTTATGGAAAGGATTTAGAACTATAGTGTTCTTTTTCTGGCACTGAGCTCTCTGAAATAAGCTGTCAAAGGTTGAAAATCTGGGTCAAGTTTGAGTAAAAAGAGTATAATCAAGGAATTAATGAAACATACTGGTAGTGCATCAGCTTAAAGGTACACTACTATCACTACAGACGGTGATACTAGGGAGGGACAGGTTCATGTGGTGACACTGACATGGCCAGACAGTGAAGCTGAAGTTATGCAGTTGTCCCTCAGTCCCCTTCCTGTCTCCTGAAAGGAGGATGGTGGACTGCAGAGGGAGGACTGCTTTCGCCCTGAAGTCCACCAGATTTACATTCAGATGAGCCTGGGGTTGCAACTACTAGTACTACACTCAATCACTCCTTTGTACTGTACTGTACTTGGTTAGCTTGAGGAACGGTTGATGCTAGTTCACACTCTCCTTCAGGTCTGGTTCTGCTGTGGCTGTCATACAGATTGATACAGACTACGTATGTGTGTGTGTGTGCGTGCCTGAATTTTCTTGAAGTTGACAATACACTTATCTATACTGTACATTTTATAAGGTAAAGTATGAATGAAAATAAATCCTATAATTAAAAACATTATTGTGCATTATTACATGAGCAGTACAAAATAATCCATGTGAAATAAAGCATTATTTGAGCCAAACATTAAAACAAGCAGTGTCAGTAAAATCATAAAGTATAGAATTCAACTCCTTATGTCAAAATACTAGTATAAGCAAAGTTTTCTGACACTTGTCTACCAACTGTGGATATGGAAGAGGCTACACGAACAATTTTTACGTGACACCAATATTAAGAGTACACAATAAAAACGTAAGAGAAGGAAGGATACTCTAGTGGTTAGGGAGGAATCCAAAATCAAGAGCATGTTATCATATTGCAAGAGAGAAAGAATACAGCATTCAAGTTCTGGAAGTGACGTAGTTTTATCAGGTGAAAGGAAACCCACTACATTACAAAGCATAAAAGCTGAAACTAATCACATAAAAATGTAATGATACATATTAATAAAGTACTTAAAAGTACTAAGTGACATGAGAATATGTAAAGTATATACCTCTACTTCCAACTTTTTTCTGTCTTTCACTCCCATCACCTCCCTCCATATCTATATCCAAGATACGGGACATGGTCATAGTGTGTGACCTCAGTTATAAGGGACTGAATAGGGTTTTTGCCAGAGAGAAATGCCATTAGATGACCAAGGATGACATATGCAAGCATGTTGGAGCCTTTTATAAATGATACAAACCAACACTACTTTGTATACTGTGACTGAATTGTGGAGAAACATACACTGAATCAATAATTGGATTAGTATTCAGTCATATGAACACCTAAGTTCTCATGTATAATTACACAACAGAGTCATCCCTTTGGATTTGAATTGATGGGCACAGTACTAGACCTTGACCCCTTTCCTAGGATGAGTTTTGTTGTGTTACTGCAAACTTAGTCAACATTTACTCTGCTTCCAAGGCCTTTCATATTAAGAGTTTAAGACTCCAAACTATGACCCTCTCCAGTTTGAAAAGTCTCCCAAGTTTATTAAAATGGCCTGAAGGTTGCCAAAATGACGTCAGATACTGTATATCATCTGACTGAAAGGGTTAACTATACAGTCAGTCCTTGTTATATGCTGCTGTGTTCAAAATATAAATTTTCCATATTTATGATTGATGAGTTTATATTAAAAAAAAAAATGATACAAGTGTCCTGTTAGTGTTTGACTGAATGGTATCATTATCATGATGTTACTGAAACTCATGTCTATGAATAATGGTCCCTGTGACTACTGGTGATCAGCCAGAATACCAGATTTTTTTTTTTTTTTCACCACAACCATCACTACAGTTCAATTGTTTATTGAGGCCATATTGTTGCTTTAAGTGATTATAAACCTTATTTAGGCTGATTTTTGGATTGTGGTTTGGTACAAATATTTTATCTGTACCTCTATCCTCTAAAAGGGATCAGCTTAAGTTGTTTGATAGCATATATCTACTGAACCCTTGTAGCAACTCCTCACCTTTAAAGAAGGGATTTCTGTACTGAATCTTGAGGTAATGATGATGTGTTTGACAAAGTTTTTAAAA